>JAUTXW010000168.1:32500-165000 GCA_030620095.1 Kuschelorhynchus macadamiae
GGTAACGGATAATGCGTCTTATCTTTCTCACGTAGAAGATAAAGTGCTAAATACTCTACAAAAGCTCATATGATATCGTGGCTTAAATCGAACAACCTTGTATTTGATCCAACATGGAGAAAATATCAATTATAGTAACACCAGCCAACAAGATGAGAGAAAAAAAGTATAAAATTGACGGTGAAAATATATTCGAGAGCGCAACACCGGTGAACTTTCAATTAAAGATTTAAATAAAATATCATTAGAAGCGATTGACTCAATATCGGCTGAAAATTGGAAATCGTATGTTAAACATGTTCGTTCTATTGAAGATAAATACTGAGAAGTAGATGGCAAAATTGAAACGGTTATTGATGATTTAGTTATCACACTGGGATCTTCAAGTAGTGACGACGAAACCTCATCATCAGAGAAAGACAACGATTTAGAAGGAATCGAACCATTAGAATCACAGCCGTCAACCCCAAAAATGGCTTAGTTTTTTTTTCATATATTTTGTAAAATTATTTATAAAGTAGCTATATCAATAAAGGTTATATAGTAAAAATAAATTAATTTTCTGTTCAATACCGGGTGTCAAAAAATATCTAATATTGCAATTAATATTTGAAAAACTACAGAATCCATATTTTTCCAAAATTAACACATTAATGTAGTTATAGTAGGGGAGCCAGCACTGATTCCAGTGAACAAGATTTATCAAAATTTTAACTTATGCAATTCGACTTTGGACTATTCGGGTATGCCAAAAGTGACCGTTTGTCTCCGTACTGTCATATTACTTTGTACAGGGGGCCTTGGCCCTTTTTAAGAAAAGAGTTTAATATGAACCTAAAAGGCTTAACTTTGGAGATACAGGGTTTTAAAAAAACATTTTTTTTTAAATCTTAATTCTGATGCTATTATAGATAAATAACTGTGTGAAATTTGATACACGTCTTTTATGCATAAAAGAGCATTTTTTATTAACAATCAATTTTTGAAATTTCTACCAGCGGCTTGCATATGTAATTAACTGGGTAAATCCGTATGCTCCTTAATGCATAGAAGACGTGTATCAACTTTCATGCAGTTATCTACAATAGCATCAGAACTGGGATGAAAAAAAATTTTTTTCTTTTTAAACTTTACCATCCTGTATCTCACAAGTTAAGACTTTTATGACATAAAAACACCCGCTTTGACATCAGCGCGCAAGTAGGAAACGCCCTGTATAGTACTTCACAGTGACGGCCCCTGTATAAAGTAATATAACAAACGGAACAGACATCACTATACTGGGTGGTCCAATAATAGTGGGCGTATGCAGTAGCCAGGGAACCGTTAATGACAGAACTCAAGAAAAAATATATTTATAGGTAAATCGATCAAGAAAAATCAAAACTAAATTATTTTAAAATTCGAAAGTTTACCGTTTTTGCAATACAAAAGAGATTTAGAAGAAAGAAAACAGACAAATATAGATAAAGGTTGATTAAGCATAGTAACATTTTTTGATTATCTGAAGTGCGAATAGCCAAAAAGGAGCGCCATATTATTTAAAGAACGTCAGGACACCACTGGTTTACAGAGATTTCTTGGCCAACCTTCCTAAACCGATTGACATGCCCGGTTTTCTTTCGCATCCCGCACTTTAAAAATCCCTCTTCGCTTCCAATGTGTGCAATTATTAGTCTTTTCCCGAATGCACTCTAATACCCGTTGACAGGCCTTCTATGAAAGCTTGGCAGGCACTGGATATATTTCTGACTTGCCACATTTTTTTTACTATATAACTTTTATTGATCCACGTTTCATCAAAATAAAAAAAATTTTATATACTTCTCAAGTATTTTGGTCGCCAGCAAACAATTTCATCGCTTTCCAGTTCAGTTATGCTTTTCTCAGGCAAAATCCTTGTTTAAAATGTTTTATAAAAGTTTTCGTTGCAGTGAATGTAGTAATTTTATTAATATCCTTATAATACTGTTAACAATATGGCGTAATAGCAAATACTACTATATACTACATAATTTAGAAGTATTTATAAATGTATTATATAGAGTAGTAAAACCTCATTGGGTATTCAAAAGGACAGGGCAAAATAACAAGTATTTAAAAAGATCTTTATTATTATTTTTATAAAGAAAGTTTACCTACGCCTATGGACGACCTTGAACTTTAGCCAAACTGGACGAAATTACCCATTTTATTACTCTATACATTTCTGAAACAGACTACAGTGGGGTAAAATTTTGACGGTCAGAAAAATATTCCACTCTATTTAGGAAAATGCACTGGATATGATCATTAAACATTAGTTTACCCATTGAAAAAATCTTGAAAATACTTGAGATTGGACTGTGTAAAATTGGAATTACTTTCGACGTTTCAGTTTTGATTGCACGAGACATCTTCGCCAATCTTTACTCTACGATATCTAAACACTGAAAGAATCCGTATCTCTACTGAAGGTTTTTGTATGTTTAGAAATTTCTTACCTTTCGGGTATACAATTTTTGAATCCACGCTAGATCCTTGGTTCTTTTAGATGTATAATATGTCCAGTGATAAGCTGTATTTAGGTACAGCGTACAGAATAATTTGTTTCTTTCTAATGCATTGTTCATGTTCCCTAAGTCTAGTGGATTTTGATCGTCCTATTTCTCCACAAGAGCAAGGAATTATATATACTCATCCTGTATTGCAAAGGTATAGTATTTTTCACGATCTAAGAAAGTGACTTAGCTGTATTACCTTTAATAAACCACAAGAATACTTCGACTACCGTGATGCGCCGCACTATACTCGATTGTATAGTTCTTAGGTTTATAATGTAATTGTCATTAGAAAGTGGCACTTGAGCAGCCGAACATCGGGATGCCTTTTCCATGGTAGTTACCAACGTCATGTAAATAATAAGGCACTTGAAGAAAAAGAAGAATTATTTCGAGTTTTTATCCATTTTTTATTAAAATTTGACCCCGTGGTACGCCACAAACCTGATTTTATAGATTTTTTTCAAATTGGTCCTTTTATTTTTTGATAGTAAAATATAGAATGTAATGCGATATTTATCAAAATTGTGACCCCATGCAAAAGACCCTACCGCAGTCTATGGTTGAGATATCGAAAACAACAAAAAAAAAAAACGTTTCGAAGTATAGGCACAAGGTACCAAAAAATTTGTGGAAAATGAAAAAAACAAGTTCTTGTAAACAAATTAAAGTTGAAAATATAAAAACAAACCTTTACCCGGTCTCATTCCAAAAAAACAATTAGTACGCCTCTGGCACTAGCCAGGTAATAATCCACTACAAATATGGCTTTTATTCTTTTATTAACAGTGCTTAACTAATGGAAAATAACTAAAATTTATTAGGGGTTTCGTAACTTTGCAAGAAATAAGGTTGAAAATTGCGTAGAAAAAAATGTTTGGTAGAAAAAAACCGACTTTTATTTATCATCCTGTAGAAAACTTTATCTCACTTTGTAATAAAATTCGGGTACGGCGCTGACTTAAGGATAAAAATCTTAAGAATCTCCTTTAAACCGCAACTTCATATCTGTCATAGTTTAAAAGTTACAGGCCTTTCAATTTTATCAAAAAATCGCCTTGACAGATTATAAGCGGCAGTTAGTTTATGTCGTTCGAGAAAGATTGTCCGTTGGTAGCAGACTTCAATACAACCGAATGGTACAGCATTATTATACAATTACATCGTACGATAAAGTTAGGCCAAGAGAGGCGGCCATAACGTTTGAAACACAATGCAAATGCCGTAAACGTATAACGTAAAAACTAACCTACAAATAGGAATCCTAAAAATGAAATACACATTTGTGGTACAAAAATGAGTGATAATTTTGAGGTTGGAACTAAATGTAACCGTTTATAGCCTATATTTTAAAAAAGTATCTAAGAAAACACCGAAAAACACATAAAGAAAAATACAGTTTGTCGTAAATGGACGAAAACGTATGACGTAATTTGCATTGTGTTCCACGGTTAAGTCGAGCCATTTTACAGTCCCTCGTAGTGTCAAATTTTCAATTGTTAGTATTTCGAAACCACTTAAATTTAGATATAAGATATGAAACGTAAAAAGGTTTTAGCATTTTGCCCAAATTATAAATACACAATATAAAATATCAGGGCGTTTAAACTGAATTTGAATATCATAAAGGGCGCGACTAACTAATCTACAGACAATTTAAAAGTATTTATTTATAAATCATGCTGTATAACCATATGGATCTACGATTTACCGTGTATTTTATTGTTTATAACAGATAATACTTCTTTCCCCTATTGGTCTTTTTGACTAAGTTTTATTAACTCGAATCAGTAAATGTCGAAAACTTTGAATATTTATATGGTTTTTAGTTTGTAGCATAAGTATAAACAAAATTGGAACTTATCTTTTGATGTCATAAAATTTAGTTCAGATATTTTCAACGCCATTGTAACATGGAGAGCCATTCAACTAAAAAAATATATTGTTTAGGTACTTGCCGAATTTATTAGATCCAGTGAAAATTCTACTTGGCCTTCCAGAATCCCTGATTTTACCTCCCTTGGAATATGTCTTTTTATTAAAATGTAAGATGTATAAAAATATCTGTAACTCTATTATGAAAAAATAAGTTGCTTGCAAAAAATGATCGTTGATAAGTCTCAAATGACAAGTCGTAGACCAATGTTGTTATTTATCGTTGTTCGTTGTTCTATTTAAAATTTGATATGATATACTATTATATAATATAATTATATATAAAATATTAAAAATATGATATGCTAAGCATAGGGGGTTCTATTTAAACTAAGAAATACTATATTAGCACAGAAAACATGCAACAGCTTGTATAAATTAAAAGAAAATAAACTAAAACTTCAAAAGAAACAAAAAATGTATTATTCAGTTAAATTTTTTCTATACCTGTTATAGTTCACAAGATAAGGGTATAGGACGTTTTATTTTTAGACACCTATAAATTTTATTATTTTGGGATATTACAAAGTGAAATGTTGATTTTCGCGGAACTCGAGTAAATTCGGAATAAAGCGAATAAATCTGAAAAGCGCCTTAAGCAACTGCTTGAACCGAAATTGTAAAAAGAATATTCTATATTTTTAAATCAGTCATATTTTCAGGTCTCATGGATAAGAAGAAAAGACTATCATCTCCTAACCGTTGGCTTAGCAACTTACAGCAGCGACGACAGATTTCAAGCCATCCACTTACAGCACTCGGAGGTAAATATGTCTTGAACTTTTAAATTCCGTTCTCTCCATTACCATGGAAGCTCTTTTGAATTACATAAGTGACTAGCACGGTGTTTATTTATTTCTTGCGCTACTCTTGAGAAATTGCCTTTTAAAATGTTGAAATTGAAATTAAATGAACATGGATTACATCGCTTCGGTATGCTGAAAAAAAATCGACATATTCAATGACATGGAAATAAAATAGACTCAGTTAATAACTTTCTGCAAGAATCGATTATAGTCCCTCGAAAACGCGTGTTTGCCGAACTGTTAATATGACCAGATTAAAAGTGATGACATCATTTGTAGTATTGCTTAATTAAACAAGATATATATATATATATATATATATATATATATATATATATATATATATATATATATATATATATATATATATATATATATATATATATATATATATATATATATATATATATATATATATATATATATATGAAATGTGTTAATTTAATTATACGAGGACCCTATATATATATATATATATATATATATATATATATATATATATATATATATATATATATATATATATATATATATATATATATATATATATATATATATATATATATATATATATATATATATATATATATATATATATATATATATATATATATATATATATATATATATATATATATATATATATATATATATATATATATATATATATATATATATATATATATATATATATATATATATATATATATATATATATATATATATATATATATATATATATATATACAGTGTGTATCAGCCAAATGGAATAAATATCGATAATAAATAAATGGGGGCGTGTTCGGAAAAACGCTTGGACCCGTCGATTGGTATTTTTAGTTGCTCATTTTCTCCAATAAAAACTTTTTATACAGGGTGTGTCCTGTAACAGTGGTCAATGCCAACTTTCTTATTTCAAATGCAACACCCCGGATATTATTTAATTTTTGGATTCTTTAGGAGATTCTAAAAATATTTTATGTTCAATGTCCTATACCTATCTTCAACTATTTCGGCAATATTAAGTGTTTTCAAATTTATTTTTATTTTATTTATTTCGAATTTATTATTATTCATGAAAGTGGCTCTGGTTACTGAACTATT
Organism: Kuschelorhynchus macadamiae; assembly: GCA_030620095.1. Taxonomy (NCBI): domain Eukaryota; kingdom Metazoa; phylum Arthropoda; class Insecta; order Coleoptera; family Curculionidae; genus Kuschelorhynchus; species Kuschelorhynchus macadamiae. The sequence goes on from JAUTXW010000168.1 coordinate 38,886, forward strand.
TATTTGATTACAAAAATTCGCTACAACACATTCAATACTTATTTACCATTTAGGTCTTCATATTAAGAATGTAAGCAAAAACCATTTTAGCGTTCCTTTTTATTGATATGGAACAAAAAGAGCCAGTTTTGTTTACTTTTAAGTTTTGTTTACTTTTGTGTAAAATGCCTGGCCTTTCTCTTTGCAAGACAGTAGTTGTCAGTGTCAGTGTCATAGTCTTTTGAATTTCGTTAACTGCATAATACCTAATATCAGAAAAATGGTTCATTTAACAGAAATGCATAAAATAACAATTCTACAAATGATTGGTTATGGAGATAACACACGAACACAAGTGGAATTTGCTCGCTTATTTCATGAAAAATTTCCATATTTGCCGCATATCTCCCAAGGGACAATTAGTAAAATAGAAAAGCAGTTTCGCGAGCTTGGACATGTGAGGCAGATAAAAAAAGCAGCTGCCAATTCAATAAATGATGATACTAAATTGGATATTATGCTTGAGTTTGAGGAAAACCCACATATTTCTAGTCGACAAGCCGCCGCCGCAATGTTCGATATTAGCCGTTCGTCGATTATTCGAACATTAAAAGAAAATAAAATGCATCCCTATAAAGTGATACCAACTCAGGAGCTCATGGAAGACGATTATGATAGGAGAACTTATTTTTGTGAACAAGTGATGGCTATGTTAGATAACAATGTTATTCAATTAGAACATGTTTTGTTTTCGGATGAGTGCACCTTTACACTTCACGGTCATCTAAATCGTCAAAATTGCCGCTATTGGTGTAGGGAAAATCCTCACTGGATCAGCGAAGAACATACTCAATATCCTGATAAGGTTAATGTTTGGGCAGGAATTGTTAGAGATCATATCATAGGCCCCTTTTTCATTGACGGCAATTTGAATGACGATAATTATTTAGCACTGCTCCAAAATAATGTCGTGCCAACTTTGACACATTTGTATCCGGATCCAGCAAACCCACAAGTTCCAGCGAATATGATATGGTTTCAGCAAGATGGAGCACCGCCCCATTACCAAATTAATGTCCGGCAGTACCTCAACGGAATATTTCCAAATCGGTGGATAGGGAGACGAGGATCGATAGAATGGCCAGCGCGATCCCCTGATCTGACGCCATTAGACTTTTTCTTATGGGGACATATTAAAAATGTTGTATACAAAACTAAACCCCTCGACTTAGCTGACTTAAGAAGACGAATAACGCTTGCGATTAGATCGGTCACGCCTGAGATGCTAAATAATGTTAGAAGAAAGTTCTATTTAAGATTAGGAATTTGCCAAGACGTTCGCGGCGAGCATATTCAACAGTTCCTAAATTAACTTTTTACTTTTGTTTATACATTATGAAGAAATAAATAATTTTATTTTTTTAATCTTAATTTTTGCAATAAATTTGAAAACACTTAATATTGCCGAAATAGTTGAAGATAGGTATAGGACATTGAACATAAAATATGTTTAGAATCTCCTAAAGAATCCAAAAATTAAATAATATCCGGGGTGTTCCATTTGAAATTAGAAAGTTGGCATTGACCACTGTTACAGGACACACCCTGTATAAAAAGTTTTTATTGGAGAAAATGAGCAACTAAAAATACCAATCGACGGGTCCAAGCGTTTTTCCGAACACGCCCCCATTTATTTATTATCGAATTTATTCCATTTGGCTGATACACACTGTATATATATATATATATATATATATATATATATATATATATATATAAATATATTTATATTATATATAGGTGACAAAGAAACTACTACCCAGGGCGCTATTTGACAACGGCTAGAGATAAAAGTATGGAATTTGATGTGTTGATACGGTTAAATATTGCGAACATTTGTATCATAAAAACAATTGTATATCGTTTCCGGTTTCCTCGGAAATGACCGCGACTTCATTATTTTAAATGGAACACCCTGTATATTTTATGCTTTTTAAACTCTCTTAATAATTCCATACAACTTTTGTATAACATAACCTATGTTTAAAATGTATAGTTTTCCAAATAAAACCACTTAGAAATGAACCATAATTCCCACTTATTTGTATTTTATGGAAAAACGGAGTAGGCCAGGATAAAAACAACCACGGTTATTTACTCTTTATTCAACCCTTCATCCAACAAAATGTAAAAAAAGAAAATGTTCCGAGTTTTAAAAAAAATCGATTTTGCAAGTTTTGATCAAACCCTGTACCATAACGGGTCAACTGACTGGAACAAAACCTTCACTACCTCAATCCCACTTTTTATCCTTTATCGACATATGACGAATTCAACTTCGGTAGACCGCTGCAAACTTGAAAATTTGATACCCTATTTTTATGTTGTTAATGCTTATCTAAATCGAAAATCGATATTACTAGCACTTATTTAATTATACCACCGGCAAAGTTGGCCATGGATTCAAAATAATCTACTGTTCAAAGGAATCATCTTTTAATTCATAAAAAATTTTTAAAAAGAAACGAATGTGATAAGGTGAAAATAAATGAACTTTATTATACCTAGAGATGATTAATATTAACTAATAATAAAAGGAATAGAAAAAAGAACGTAGTTAATCATAATTAAGATTTTTAAAAACACGACCTTCTTGTTCAATACATTTTTAACAATTCTCCGTAATACATTTTCTTTTTGACTTATATTACTATTATTAATTGCACTAATAATTCCTTATCTTAAAATGTCCAAATTTTCAGGTTGAGTTAAATAGACTTTTTTTTGATAAGACCCCAGAAGAAAAAATCTAGAGGTGTCAAATCAGGCGAATGTGCCCTCCACCTTACAGGTCCATTCGTTCCTATCCATTGGTTCCCAAACCTGTCATTTAAATAAATTACACTTTCGAGCATTATGGCCCGGTGCACCATCTTGTTGAAAGTAAATGTTGGGAATTTCTGCAAGTTGTAAATTGTAAACTGTTGTTCTAGAAAGTTCAAATAAGTTGTACTGTAAGGGGCTCATTTAAAAAATATTAAGCCCACAATTCTCTTTCCTAAAACACCTAGCCACACATTAACACTAAAGCGTTCTTCGAAAGATCCTTCTCTAGATAAATGTTGGTTTTCATTTGCCCAGCATCTTACGTTGTTCTTGTTAAACATTCCCAGATTCGTAAAGCGAGGCTCATCCGAAAATAATATTACTCTAAAGTTATTATTATGGTTAGACTTTTCCATAAACCATCGGCAATATTCAACTCACCGAGCAAAGTCTTAACACCCAAGTGTTGTGCAAATCGATTTTGCAAGTTTTGATCAAACCCTGTACCATAACGGGTCAACTGACTGGAACAAAACCTTCACTACCCCAATCCCACTTTTTATCCTTTATCGACATTTATCAGATGTTCAAAATGACGGCCATTTTGTTCTAAACATTTATCAACTCTCTTTCGAAAAGAATTCCGCACTCTGAATAACATATCTGGGGTGATTTCACACGTCACGTCTTCGGCTGTAGTTGGAGCAGTCACCACTTTTTAGGGGTGGGGGTAACTTTTAAATGTTAAATGGAAAGGTGCAGTTTTTTTACAGATTCGTAATCTCCAGAAAAAAACTACGTTATAATCAATGAATAATTTAATGTCAAAAATTAAAAAGAAATTCAACAGAAGAAAAAACTGATATTAGGTACATGATTTTATTATAATAGGTGTTCGAAATGACAACCATTTTGTTCAGAAGCATTGTCGTTGTTTTTTCTACACCTCCGAAAATTACCATGTCAACTGGGTAAAAAAATACGGTATTTTGGTTGGATTATGTAGTTAATAATTTTTTTCCTGATTTTTTTGGGAGCTCTGCGGCACTTGGACGAAGACATGAGAGAAAGGATTACGCGTGCAGTTCGTGAAATCACCCCAGATATGTTATTCAGAGTTTTATTTTATCAGAGATTCTGATAAAATAAAATCACGTACCTAATATCAGTTTTTTCTTCTGTTGATTTTTTTTTAATTTTGTTGAATTTAGCATAGTGACATTGACATTGACATTAAATTATTCATTGACTATAACGTAGTTTTTTCTGGAGATTACGAATCTGGAAAAAAATTGCACCTTTCCATATAACATTTAAAAGTTACCCCCCCACCCCCAAAACAATGGAAAGGGTTAAAACATTACTTACTCCTTCAATAAATGTCCCCCAACGACCCATTGCATCCCTAGAAATTTCATTTATTTTCAATCAGCCGTTTTCTCAATATCGCTTTGTAACACTTTAAAAGGACCACCCGGTATATGAAGGGTGCCAAACCAAAACGTTGTATGTACCAAAATTATAATGTTACAGGAAGGACAAAAAACTGTTGGATCAAAATATTTGCAAACATTGTAATAAACTGTTTTTATATTCTTAGTTATACATGTTTTATCTTTTATTTTCCCAGAATTTTAAACTTAAAATTATTGTTTAAATTTTAAATAAACACAAAATTAACAACTAAGTTGAACAAAACGTTTTATGTGCCGCTGATTGTGCAATTGCAACTTGGTGGCACTTACATGGAAAATATTTAAAAAATTTAATATCATTATTATGAATATGTCTAAACTACTTTAAAATTAGGTTATGATAATATATCCTGGCAGGTTCAGGCAGAAACGGCAACATGGCAGTTAAATTTTTTTTTCTCAGCTGATAATGGTCTTGGTGTTTCCTTGAGTTCAGCTAGTAAAGACTGGAATGATTCAACGGAAACATTTTTTTTCCAGACATTAACCATGAAACCAAATCTGAGTAAGATGTTCAGACCTTCACTACACCAAAATTTATTCTCGGAATCTGAAGTTGAGTGATTTTTGATACAGTCAGCTTCTTAGTATCTAGATACTTCTGAGCAACCGATTTCCAATCATAGAACTTTGTCATATCCATTATAACAAAAGGATTCTTCAAACACGCTGACGCCATTATTTCTATTAAATCTCTAGGAACTTTTGGAGATAAGCGCCGTTTGACTTTCTCGATAAGACCGAAGTCTCTGTCGCATGATAAAAAGGTGTGGCCAGATACTGAAAACTTGTGGGTTATTTGAAGAAATTTACCTTTTGCGATTAGAGTTAGCAGCATCGCTAGCATAATTTGGTTTTTATTTTGTCCACAGCAGTTGTCGGACCATAAAATAAGTTCCCTTTTTTGTGTCTGCAACTCTTTCATTATAAAAGAATAAAGACAACTTGTTATTTCGTTTGAAACACGTCCACCTACAGATTAATTCCAGAAACACATAAATCTTTTATTAGAATCTTCTAAATGAATGCCCATGTTAATGCACGCTAATTAATAGAACAAACGACTTACCTGTAGGAAGTTCGTTCTATATTATATGAGATATACTCGTCCAATTAGAATACACACGTAGTCACACAATTGTGGCTTTGTCGAGCACATTATATAAAGACCCATCTCAGCAAAAAAAACTTATCTCCGAACCGATATTCCGGGCCACCAATATTTATGAATCATTACACTGTTGAACACTATCTCAAAAATATTTGTATTTGTTCAACGGGTCGGGACGAAGGGAGGGTTTCTAATTGGACGAGTATATCTCATATCTCAGTCGTTTGTTCTATTAATTATATTTCGATATACTCGTCCAATTAGAATACACACGTAGTTGTTCAAAGCTTCAAATATAAATATTTTTATTTAATTTAAATAACTATATATGTATTTCTACTTTTACGAAAAAACAAAAAAAGAACAAATTCATTCATTTAATTTCATTCACCAAATTAACAAACAATTCAACGCTTAGTAACATTTTTATAACACTAAGAATACAAAAAAAAACATTATCTAGTATTAGATACTAAATATTCTACAAAATTAGATTCGGTTACAAGAGGACGATTATAGAATGTTGCAAAAACTTCTGATTTTTTCGTCCATCCAGCTGCATTTTTTATTGAGTCAATGTTCATGCCTGCTCTATAAGCGGCCGAAGTAGACGCATGTCTAGTACTATGGCTTTTAAATTTGGATATATCTATTCCACTAGATTTCATTACATTCTTAATCCAGCGACTTAGATTGCGATGAAGCTTTATGAAATGGTTTACGGTAAGTTAAAATTAAATAATTTTCCTTATTCCTAATCTGTTTAGATACGTCTAAATACCTAATTAAAGTTTTGGCGACACATAATTCTGGATGAGTTTCGAAAAAATTAAATTTCAATACAGGTTGTGCGCGTTTGCTACTCGATGTTTTTAGAAGATCCGTGAAATAAATTTCTACACCATCCTCCTTAACTTTAATATTCGCTAAGTTAATTTTAGAAATTGTTTGAATACGCTGGCCTGATGCTAATACTAATAAAACAACTAACTTCTTAACTAATTTTTCTAACGACAAGTTTTCTAAAGGATGCCATTCTTTTATAAAATTTAAAACAATAAATGGATCCCATGTTTCATTGTATTTGGGAAAACTAGGTCTTTCGCGAAAAACTCCTTTTAAAAACCGTTTTAGTAACAACTCGTCGCTATTAGAAATATCTAGAATAAACACTAAGGCAGATTTATGAGAATTTAACGTTGCATAAGAACAGTTTGTTTAAAATATCTCTTGTAAAAAAGAAATTACATTACCAACACTTACTGCATAAATATCTGGTATGTACATTCTTTTACAATATAACCACCACTTACTAAGCGTTCCACAATATTGTCGCAAGGTGGACTTACTAATTGAATGAGTCATAATAGAAAGAGCATCTTCAGGAATTCCTTTTCTCAAAAAAGATCCCCGGATAATTTCGCTACCGCTAGGGGGATGTTCTTCCAAAACGGGTGGTTGGTCCTAAAAGGTGATAAAAGCAAATTTTTATCCGGTTCAAAAATTATTGGCTGTACTATACAAAGTCTTAAAAATAATGAAAACCAGGATTGATTAGGCCAGTAAGGAACAACCAGAATTCCTTCTGTCCTGTCCTCTATAATTTTCTTTAGAACGCGTCCAATTAAAGGAAAAGGTGGAAAGGCATAAAACTTAAATGACTTTTCCCACATTAATGTAAAGGCATCTGAAGATAAGGCTCCCGGGTCTCGCATCCAGGAAATATAGTTATCACATTTCGCATTTAATCGTGATGTGAAGAGATCTATATTTGGTTTTCCAAATTTTGAAATAATTTTTAAATATATGTCATGATTTAACGAATATTCCGATTCAATAGACAAATTTCGTGATTGTTCATCCGCTACAAAGTTCTCATTTGAAGCGATATAACTTGCGAATAAAATGAGCTTTCGTTCCTCGCACCACTTCCATATTTCCCTGGTAAGTTTATTTAACATTTGATGACGGATACCGCCCATTTTATTAATGTAAGCTATAGCTGTTTTATTGTCAACTCGCAAAAGAATGTTACAGTTCCTCGCTTCAGATGCAAAACACTGTAGCGCATAAAAAATCGCTAATAATTCTTGATAGTTAATGTGAAACTTTGCTTCCAAAACCCTCGAGTAACCTGATCATTATATGCTGCCCCCCATCCAGTTTTAGAAGCGTCGGTAAAGATTTCATAAGAATATTTTTGACATTGAATAGAATTAAAAGATTGTTTTATTTTCTGTTTCCACCAACCAAGTTCACTATGAGCAGTCCTTGACAGATACATAAATGAATTATAAGATTCGCCAGATCTCTTTAAAGCTAGATATTTTTCGCGTTCAAGAATTTTCGTATGAAATCAGCCGTACTGAACAGCTGGACAAATTGAAATTAAAATTCCGATGATTTGTGAGAAACTCCTGATTTTATGACAGTTTTTCCTGGAAAACGAATCTATATCTTTTACTATGGACTTTTTTCTATCTTCAGATATGTACATAGTCATATTATTACTATTATAAATAAATCCTAAATACTCGCAAATTTGCGAAGGCATTAATCGAGATTTTTTCGCATTTACAATAAAACCTAATTCATGAAATATCCGTAAGACTTCAGCGACATTATCTTTAACTTCCATAAAAGAACTTCCCACTATTAAAACGTCATCTAAATAGACAATACATATAATTCCCTGTTTCCTAAAATAATGAAACACAGGCTTAAGAAGTTTGCTAAACATATATGGCGCTGTGGCTAAACCCATAGGCAAACAATTAAATTGGTATAATTTGTTGATAAATTTAAAACGCAGAAATTTCTTATGTTTTTCATATATAGGAACCATATAATACGCATCCTTCAGATCAACTTTGGCCATATAACAATTTTTTGTAATTAAATCTTTGACCGATTTATAATTGTCTAATTTAAAATGAGGCGGACATATGAACTTATTTAGTAGTTTAAGGTTAAGAATGAATCTACTCGTTCCATTGGATTTAGGAACAAGAAAAAATGAGGAAAGAAATTGATTTCTTGAAGGTTTACATTCACTTATAACATTGTTCAAAACTAAATTTGATATAACCGGTCCTATGTCTGCAAATTCTCGTTTATGCAGCTTTTTATTCCAGTAACCAGATTGAACAGGTTTTTTAATAAAAGGGATTTTATATCCACTAACCCAACTGTAGTACTTAAATTAGCTGCGGTTCCCGCGTGGTACTTTCTATTTGTTGAAATCATGTTAAAAACCCCACACATATTTTTTCCTGCATCTACAATACAAGGCAAAAGCTGACTTTTAATATCAGTAATAGGAGATTCATCCTGTTTCAGGATATTATCGATACACTTTGATAATGCCGAAAGTGCTACTCCAACACGCTCTTGTATGATAAAAGAATATTTATCCTGTTTTTTACCCTGGTCGTTCATCGAAGATTCTAGTTCAGGATTTAAAACAGGTGCCTTTAGGTATGGAATGTTTTTAGGAACAAGATACTTCTTTCCCATCGCGTCTATTTCATCTTTCTCAGTTCCCAGGGTAATATATTTAGTCCAACGATCTGCAAGAGCTTGATGAAGATCCTCACCAAACAATGGTTCGCCTCCGGTGGGTTCTTCTCCCAATAATTCCAAAATTCGAGGGTCTTGTTCTCGTTCTTGAGGCTCATTATGCAAACTTGAGTTTTCAGCCATATTGATAGGTGATTGGTCATTTGCAGAACCAGATGTTTCTGAACTAGAGGCTTCTGAGTCAGAACTGGAAACACCTGGAAATAACATACCAGGTGTTATTTTTTGTAACTTCACTACTTATGAGTATGATGAAGCCAACTGTGAAATGGCATTACTCAGACTGTTAAAAGAATGATATCTGAAACCAATTGTTGCAAAAAACAAGTACAATTTTACAACAATATGGTATTATTCGAACGAAATACATTTCGAAATCATAACTGTAAAATGGCATTACTCAGACTGTCAAAAGGAATCGTGTCTGAAACCAAAAATTGCAAAATCAAGTAAAATTCTACAACAAATATGGTATTACTCGAACAAAATACATTTCAAAACCATAACTATAAAATGGCATTACCCAGACTGTCAAAAGAAATCATGTCTGAAACCATTAATTGCAAAAAACAAATAAAATTCTGCAACATTTATGGTATTACTCGAATAAATTACATTTCGAAACCATAACTATAAAATGGCATTACTCAGACTGTCAAAAGAACTATGTCTGAAACCAATAATTGCAAAAAACATGTAGAATTTACGTCAAATATGGTATTACTCGAACAAAATACATTTCGAAACCATAACTGATGACAATCACCAGCTGACTAGGCCAAATCAACTTACGTGCATTTTTATGTTTATGCCGTCTTTGTTTCCTATCCAAATCGTCCAACTTTTTTCTTAATTTTCTTCTTTGCACTTCCAATTCACTGTCGTCAGAATCACTACTATAAACTCTTTTCCTTTTCGGCATTTTTGCGAAAACAAAACTTATTCCGTATAAATAAATACACGTAAATCTCGTAACTCGACACACTCGACAAAGCACAACAGTGTGATGATTCATAAATATTGGTGGCCCGGAATATCGGTTCGGAGATAAGTTTTTTTTGCTGAGATGGGTCTTTATATAATGTGCTCGACAAAGCCACAATTGTGTGACTACGTGTGTATTCTAATTGGACGAGTATATCGAAATATAATTGCCTGCGGTAGTACATTTCAGTACGTGCCAAGCTTGGAATGCACAGGGTGGTTCACTTAAGATTCTCCTATACTTTATCTCAATAAATAAGACACTGAGAAAAAAAAGTTAAATACAAAAAGTATTTGACGCTAGGTATATTTTTTATTTATAATATTTTTATGTATACAGGGTGTTTCATTGTGCCAGGACAGTAACCAACGTTTTTCTTTTTAATGAAATGGTATGAATATTTATTACGAAATTTTGAGTAGTTTTTGAGAAAAATTAACTTTTCTAATTTTTTTTGGAAAAACAGGTTTTTGGAAAATGTGATTTTTTCACACCTAAAGACTAAAATTGTAAATTTTGGTTATGGATCCATGGGAGTGGTTAATATTTAATACTCCGACCTATCAAGAGCGAAAATCCATTATACAGGGTGGTCACAAATGACCATAAAAAAATGTTTTTGTAACTAAAAAAACTTAATTTTTTTAAATGGAACATCCTGTATTTAGCACTTTTATTGTGTTTAGGATTTAATTCTGCATTATTCCATATACATAGTTTATATTTCAAAAATTAGTAGTTTAGAAGTTATGACTAATTTTCTATAATAATTCGGGTATTTTTGTTAAAAATCTAACTAAACCTAAATAATATCCTATTCTAAGTTTTTTTTAACATTGGAAAATTGGTCATAACTTCTAAACTACTAATTTTTGGAATATAAACTATATATATGGAATGATGCAGAATTAAATCCTAAATACAATAAAAGTGCTAAATAAGGGAGTTCCATTAAAAAAAAAATAAGTTTTTTTAGTTACAAAAACATTTTTTTGGATGGTCATTTCTGACCACCCTGTATAATGGATTTTCGGTCTTGATAGGTCAGAGTATTAAATATTAACCACTCCCATGGATCCATAACCAAAATTTACAATTTTAGTCTTTAGGTGTGAAAAAATCATATTTTCCGAAAACCTGTTTTTCCGAAAAAAATTAGAAAAGTTAATTTTTCTCAGAAACTACTCAAAATTTCGTATGCTATGATGACAAAAAATACTCAAAATCAAGCGTAGAATTAGAATTTCTAAAAATATTCATACCATTTCATTAAAAAGAAAAAAGTTGGTAACTGTCCTGGCACAATGGAACACCCTGTATACATAAAAATATTATAAATAAAAAATATACTTGGGTCAAATACTTTTTGTATTTAACTTTTTTTTCTCAGTGTCTTATTTATTGAGATAAAGTATAGGAGCATCTTAAGTGGACGACCCTGTATATTTGCTGCTATAAATCAAAGCTTAATACGCAGACATTTGAATCCGGATTCTTGGATGTCCTGCTATCATTCGACATACTTTTTTGTGCCGACTCAGCTCTGCGCTGATGTATTTCTGATGAATTTTGGACATCCACTTTTTCGTGACCTTCTTTTGCTTGAATTTCAATTTTTTTCAAATCGCAAACCGAACACCACTGGCGAGAAACCGGCGGCTTTTTTCCTTCTTCTGTATATTTTTCTAAAAACCCTCTGTATAGTTGAACAATTAAGTCTGGAGATAAAAACTTATTATCTGGATTGTCCTTTCTGCTATAGTGACTCTCTCTTGCAGGAATACTAGATATGTAATCTTTAATTTTGTCTTTCCACCCAACAATTTTCTTTGGACGTGTTCATTTCATCTTTAATATCCATATTCCCGGTTAATATTTTTTCTGCAAGCAGCTGCACTCTTCTCTGTGTAATGTCAAAAGTTTGACAAAAGGTCTTCTTGCAAACGTGAATCTCGGATGCTTCGGGTAGTTGTTGTTGCCAATTTTCCAAAATTCGGCAAAAAGATTTTTTCGACACGCAAGCGCAACAGAATGGCAAGCAAATTGACACTTACAAGTCATCTGGAAAGATAAAATAAAAGCAGTTAGGGTTTAATTTGTACTCGGTTAAAATAGTGCTAATAAATTAATTTAATACAGCAAACAGATTTTCCCAACATAAGTACCACTGCGATAAAAAAAAATAGTACAAAAATTAGAAACCCTGATTTGAACTCCCGCTCTAAAATTTTATCCGTAAACTTAGACGTTGACTTTTCAGGTTAAAATTACCTGTCATTGAGTTTTCAGGATGATACGAAATATTGTTCTGAAAATATTGTATAATAGACCAGGATATTTTGAATTACTACTTTTTTTAGGTTAAGCTAGATTTAGATTAAAATCAGTGGGCCCAAGTCGGCCCTTTCACTACGACTTAGGTAATAAAATAGTTACATAATAATAATATGAGTATTTTACTTGTGCTGGTTCTGATTTTTCAGTTATTTTCATATTTTTCGATGTTGTGTAACTTATTCCCGAATTTCTTTTCGTTTTTAAAACACATTTTGCCATGAACATATATTTCTTTTACGCTTTTTGCTCGTATGATCCCCAGGATTACCTTGTTCATCCATTTTTAAATCCAAACACGACAAATACACACTAACGAACGTTCAGCAAACGACAGAAAATCAATTTTTACACATGCCAGTACTGCAATTAATATATCGGCACTTAAAACCTTTTGGTCGGCTAGTGAGAAAAAATGTCATTAGTAGTGCTCGCGTCGACTTATTATATATAGTGCAGGTCGGGCTAGGCACTTACAACGTTTTGGTTTGGCACATTTCATATAGACTCTGGTAAAGGTGGCAGAAGTGCTTAGAATACAGTGGCGTAGCGGCATTTTTCAGATTTGATACTTTTCGAGATATTAATAAAACTTGCCTTAGTTTTCGTGAAACACCCTGTATTTATAAATAATTATGTTCCGCTACATAAAGAGCTTTTTAATGTTATATAGCACTTAATAGTTGTTTTTAATTTTTAATCCTTAAATCGAACATTGCATTTCTAAATTTTAATTTAGCCTGCAATGTGCTTGGCGATTCTTGGAATTGAACTGCTTTCACAGTTCCCTCAGGTTAAAATGACAGCTAGACTTGGGCGTCGTCCGCATAAACATATGAAGTGGCGTACATCAGATGGGATGATAGCTGAGATGTGTATAATGTAAGGATGGATCCCTGAAGCACGCCACATGTAAGCTCCATACTACTGAACTTCACATTATTAAGTTCAATAGTTTGTATCGAGTCGGTAAAAAGCTTTTTATAAACTGACATGCACTCTCAGCAAATCCAGGGTACATTTAGAATTACCAGAAGAAGCAGTTGGCCTAATCTAACTTGTATAATCCACAAGAATCAGGGCTGTAAGCTCACCACAGTCGGCCGCTTCCATTCTAACATAGAGAGCTTCAAATGTGCTGTAGCACAACTATGATCTTTACAGAGACCAAAATGCATTGTTGGCAAAGAACTGTAGAAATCTACATAATCTCATACAAATTGCATGTTTAATGGTGAACTCAGTGTGATTGTGAACACATTGGAACCTTGAGGGCGTTATAGTTAATAAGACTAATTAACTAAGTCGCTAATTTTAAGATAACTAAACTGCTGGCCACTTGAAACAGTTCACCTGCATTTTTTGGTAAAATTTGAGATCGAATATTTTTAAAACTTAAAACAAATTTTATTACATATAACTGATATTAGGCGTAGAACTTACCTAAGCTAAAAAGTTATTTATACAGGCTGTTAAACAAAATTTTGCAAATTTTTCAATTTTTTATTTGTTCCCAAAAAACCACAAAAACAATTTTTTAGGTCTAATTTTTAGATTGGCGTAATCCTTGGTAGAATTGTAAAAAACTATTTCGAACTTTTTTAAAAATTTTTAATATTTTTTGAGATATGATTTTTTTGTCAAAAAATTTAATTTTACTACACATAATAGGCTGTAACTTTTTATTAGCCATTTAATAATGGCTAATAATAATGTAAAATTTTCTTGATAGAGGGCCCTTAAGTCATGTTTTTTTATAATGTGTACGGTCTGTACTACCCAGAAAATATACAGGGTGTAAAAAATACTAAATATCATGTACGTATATTTCACCAACCTGTAGCATGAAAAAAAATTTAAATTTAAAAGTTTTTACTTAAGTTTTAAGGAGTACCGAGTATTTTCTCCAAACGGTTTTTTAATTTTCTCTCTAACTTTATTATTTATTATTTATTACCAACATCGGGTGACACAAGAGACATGTAACAGGCTGTCACCTTTTTAATTTTAGAAATACCAAAAAAATTAAACTTAAGACATTTCTATAACTCGAGAATAGGTAAGTTTTCTATAAAAAAGTAATTAAAAATTACTTCCGGTTTTACCGGAAGTGACCTCTACTTTTTTATTTTAAATAGAACCTTATATATTTTTATTAATTCGTATTCAGCTTAAAGGTAAGTTTGGTTTCAAAATGGCGGCTGGACAGTCTTTTTTGAAAATGCAACTTTGACGTTTCATTATAAAAATGCAGTCACTTTTTACAAAATACTTCGTTTGAACAGTCCAAAATAAGCTTAGTTTTTATTTTTTTAGACACTTCAACTTAAACATCGTTTTGGGAAATAATAGAATTTTTCAATTTCTATCACTTTTTATTTTAATTATCGAATGAGCAATTTACTCCGATATTATTTATTGACACCTTGTATAATTTTTTACATCCAGCCGTCGTTTTAAAAACAAAACATAACTTCTGCTATATATCGTTAAAAATCTAATTTTCAGCTGAATGCGATAGTCCATTAAATATACAGAGTCCTATTCAAAATAAAAAAGTAGAGGGTTACTTCCGGTTAAAGCGGAAGTAACTTAATTATTTTTTATAGAAAATTTTTCTCTTATGGAGTTATAGAGCTATTTCAAATTTCAACTTGATATTTTTAAAAGTAAAAAGGTGGTAGCCTGTTGCATGTCTCTTGCGTTACCGGATGTTCGTAAATTTGGCACATGTATTTGTTAAAATCATAGTTAGAGAGAAAGTTAAAAAACCGTTTGGAGAAAATATTCACTACCACTTAAAGCTTAAGTAAAAACTTTTAAATTTTAATTCTTTTTTATGCTACAGGGTGTTGAAATATACGTACAGGGTGTTCCAGCGAGGACTGAACAGGGACCTATTTTCGACCTTCCTTGTATTTTGGAAAAATTCAAAATAGCCAATCGATGTATTTTTTCTTGTAGAATCCAAAAATATCATCGAAAAAATATTTGAACCAGAAACAAAAGAGTTACGCTATGCATCAGGTGTTTTTTAAATAGAATGTATCGTTTTTTATACGATTTTTGGAAAGAGTGATTTTTTTTTATGTCCGTTCTGATTAAAAGATTTGATTTTGCGATAGCTGTTTATATTACATTTTAATGTTTTACAAACTAAAATTTTAGCTTCACCTATTTAAAATATACGATAGGTTGGTATAGGTGATTAAGGTAAAATGACGTTTGAATGCTTTGTCAATAAAAATTGGCATTATTTTAATTATTGTCGAAGTCTTCACCTAAAAAATATATATTTGACTCTGATCGAAATGAAATACTCTTTGGACGAGAGACTACAGATTGTTATGCTATTTTACAAGTGCCAAGAAAATGCAAGAGAAGCAAGAAGAAGATTTATTGCAAATTTTCATAGAAATATATCCATCAATACAATTCTAAGGATAAAAAACCTATTTGAGGAAAATAAAACTTTACCTGATAGAAAAAGAAATTCAATAAAAAATAATTATTAAATAATAAAATAAAACTACTAATAACATAAGTTTTCAATGTGACCGCCGTTTTTCTCGAAACAACATCGATAACCCCTTTGTAGCCTTTCTAAACTTGCTGTTACAATATGATTTTCCTGGTTAAGGCTGTTTATTTCATCGACAATTTTTCCCATGATCTCTTGAATATTTTCGTTTCGTTGTCTGTATACGACGTTCTTCAAATGGCCCCAAAGAAATGTATCCAAAACTGAGAGGTCGGGGCTATTGGGCGGCCAAGCATATGTTCCATTTCGCCCTATCCATTCGTTATGGCTCCGATTTAAAAATTGAACCACATCATGCACGGCATGAGGAGGCGCCCCATCATGTTGCCAAATTAAATTCTGATATTCTGCCAATGGTAAGTCTTCCAAAAAATTTTCAATTTCGTTTTCTAAAAACTCATAATATCTGTGCCCATTTAAAGTCCCGTTAAACGTCCACACCAAACATGAATAGAATTCCTCCCTTGAAATTTAATAGTCTGGAACTTTTTTGGATTTTCAACGGCCCAGTGGTGACTATTATGTCTGTTGAATACTCCCGATGTTGTGAAAGTAGCTTCGTCGGTCCACACAATATTTTTGAATAAATCAGGGTCTTCGTTTTCTTGCCGAATTACCATTTGAGAAACAAATTGGAAGCGAAGTTCTTTTTGTGCCGGTGTTAGGTGCTGAAGTGGAAGGATACGAAAAGGCCTAAATTTATGAATTTTCAGAGTCCTGTGAACAGTCCCTCGGGTAACTCTTCTGCGCCTTACACCGCCAACGCGTACCGTACTGAACTTCCCGAACTGCATCCGAAATAGATTTGGTTGGATTAACTTGAAAATAATTTATAATGGCCTGGTCTGGATTTCTTCTTCTTTGTATATTTCTTTTTCTATCATGTAAAGTTTTATTTTCCTCAAATAGGTTTTTTATCCTTAGAATTGTATTGATGGATATATTTCTATGAAAATTTGCAATAAATCTTCTTCTTGCTTCCTGCATTTTCTTGGCAATTGTAAAATAGCATAACAATCTGTAGTCTCTCGTCCAAAGAGTATTTCATTTCGATCAGAGTCAAATATATATTTTTGAGGTGAAGACTTCGACAATAATTAAAATAATGTCAATTTTTATTGACAAAGCATTCAAACGTTATTTTACCTTGATCACCTATACCAACCTATCGTATATTTTAAACAGGTGAAGCTAAAATTTTAGTTTGTAAAACATTAAAATGTAATATAAACAGCTATCGCAAAATCAAATCTTTTAATCAGAACGGACATAAAAAAATCACTCTTTCCAAAAATCGTATAAAAAACGATACATTCCATTTAAAAAACACCTGATGCATAACGTAACTCTTTTGTTTCTGGTTCAAATATTTTTTCGATGATATTTTTGGATTCTAGAAAAAATACATCGATTGGCTATTTTGAATTTTTCCAACATACAAGGAAGGTCGAAAATAGGTTCCTGTTCAGTCCTCGCTGGAACACCCTGTACATGATCTTTAGGATTGCTAGGTTTTTAACTAACCTTGCCACATTTTTTTCACACCCTGTATATGTTCTGCGTAGAGCAGACCGTGCACATTATAAAAAAATATGACTTAAAGGTCCTCTAGCAAAAAAACTTTACATCAAATAGCTAATAAAAAGTTACAACTTATTATGTAGAAAAATTAATTTTTTTGGCAAAAAAAATCATATCTCTAAAAATATTAAAAATTTAAAAAAAAGTTTAAAATTGTTTTTTATAATTTCACCAAGGATTAGGCTAATCTAACAATGAGAACTAAGAAATTGTTTTTCTAGATTTTCGGAACAAATAAATAATTGAAAAATTTGCAGAGTCTTGTTTAACACCCTGTATAAACAACTTTTTAGCTTAGGTAAGTTTTACCCCAACATCGGTTATATATAATAAAATTTGCAAGATACAACTTAAAACCGCACCTCAGTAACTCGTCTCGTTTTAAAAATATTCGCACTTAAATTTTACCAAAAAATGTAAGTGAACTCTTTTAAGTGGCCAGCAGTTTATATTTTTACAAAATTATTTTGTGTAGTTTCAGTGTTTCTCGAAATCAAATTCAAATATGTATCGAGTAGTCGTTTTCAATTTATCCATTGAATGACACTAATTTAGTCGTATCGTTTAGTTGTTTCAGTAACTCCTGTTACATTTACACTTTAAGTCCCGTTCTGTTTACCTATGGACTGATTTTCAAATGAATCCATCGAGATGGAATTGAATTCCGATTGATATGTAAATTGCTGGCAAGATTTTCAATTATAACTTGTGCTATAAGCTTAATCAAATAGAAGAGAATTCAATTTATGATGAATTATATTAAAAGCTTGATGCTCTCAAGCATGTAATGTTGTGTACGTATCTATTAAAATAAATTTGTCTAATTTAAAGACTAAGGTTTGACTATTTTCTATATAATTATATCTCCAAATTCTTGGCCCCCCTGGGTAGAAAATGCAACAAAGAAAATTTTCTCTCTTCTTATGTAAGATAAGTCATAAATGAACTTTTTAATTTACTTTCCAAGTAAGGCAGAATCAAAAAAACCAAATGTATGAAAAAATGTTATGTAAATTTTATTTTTTTTTAAATAAAATGTAACGAATAACAAAAACATAACCTAATAGTATAGAACGAAAGATTTCACGGTTGTGGTCAATTAAGAATTCATGATCTTTGGGATTAAACCATGTCAAAATGGAATTACTTTGACGTTTCGCTTATGATTGCACGAGGCATCTCAAGGATCTTTACTTCACGAGATCGAAACACTAAATGAGCTACTTATAGTCGACTTGTTTTCACCGAACAGAGAAGGATAAAATCTACTCGTCGTTATTTGGATATAAACGCTCGTAAGTTATTAAATACTCATTTAAAATTAACATCAAATATTTAGAACTTACATTACCAATGCGCAAGCGAAAAGGATACATCAAGCAGTTACCATTAGCGACTGTATAAGTTCAAATGACTCCTGGATAACCAAAGCCCCATTAAAGCACCACAGGACACCGTAATTAATTTATCTTCCAATATCCTTACTGAAGCAAACAATCCGTCAAAATTTCGCCAGGACACCAAAGGACATACCCGTAGAAGTAATAGTGTCATCCATTTAAGCAAGAATTAGAAGACTTCCAGCAGAAAAAGTTGATGTAATAAGGTAAAAAACAGAGAAGATCATCTAAAATTCTAAACCGCTTAAGTGGAATCTATCAGCTGCGAAAAAAAACGGCGATAAAAAGATTAAAAAACAGTACAGACATCTTGGTCCTTCCAGCAGACATGGGAAATGCCATTGTTGCCGTGGACAAAACAGATTACGTAGAGAAAATACAGCTATTGAACGACAGCACCTCCAGAGCATTTCAAGTAGACCCGACCAACAAAACTGAAAGACCGATACCCAACTTTATAATAATAATAATCTATCAGCAGAGGAGAAGAAGATGTTAAGGCCAAACAGCTCAAGGATTCTTAGGTTTTACGGACTATCTAAAATACACAAGGTAAATGTACCACTTCGACCTATCGGCAGTACAATAGGATTTCCTACTTACAAAATCGGTAAAAATATTTCAAATATTCTTAATAAGGAAAAACACATTCATATATTAGAAACTACACATTTTGTAGAGAAACTAAAGGTAATCGAATTAGATTCAAAATATATCTTTATCAGTTTCGATGTAGAATCGCTATATACGAATGTGCCTATAAATGATTCAATTTTCATAATATCAGACTTATTTTATCATAATAATATTGACAACTCACTTTTAGATCTGATTAAAGCATGTTTCAGGTCAATATATTTTGTTTTTTAAGGAACGTTTTATGAACAAACCTCAGGAGCAGCCATGGGATCTCCGCTATCACCAGTGGTAGCCAATATCTTCATAGAAGCTTTTGAGGAGGAACCCTTAGAGTCGTCTCAGAGTCGTCTCCATTAAAGTCAAAATTGTACACATATCTAAACGACATTTTTGTAATATAGCCGCATGGTCTAGAAAACCTTCCCGTGTTTTTTGATCACCTGAATCAACAACATGCTAATATAAAATTTAGAATGGAAATTGAATCAGAAGACACGATTCCCGTTCTAGATGTTCTTGTACAAAGAAAAGGTAATGGTTCCTGAGGATACTCTGTATATAGAAAACCAACGCATTTACGAACAGATACCTAAATGCAAATTCCCAACATCATCCGTCAAAAAAACAATCAGTTATTAATTCTTTGGTTTACAGAGCCCTCGCGATTTGTGACAAAAATTCTTTACAATTGGAAAACAAGAAACAAACTCAGGCTTTAAGAGGGAATGCATGTTGCACTCAGAATATTAGACGGTCAATTAGAAAATAATCCTACTCCACAAAATGATACTAATAAGGAATTATCGATATGAAGTGTAGTTCTTTCATTTATACACGGAACCACAGACAAGATTGCAAGGTTACTTCGCCAGTCCAACATACGTATAATCTTCAACACACACAAGAAAATTGGACAATGTTTGCGATCTCGAAAGGACATTATTCCTTTTGGAGGAGTATATGCAATTCCTTGTTACTGATGTCTTTATTGGAGAAACTGGAAAATCGATATCGACTATGCTTAAGAAACATAAACGATGTATTAAAACAAAACAAATTGTACAATCTGGTGTTCATGAATACCGACATTCCACTGGACATTTCATAAAAGAAACCAAAGTTCTTGCATTGATTTCGAGATTCTATAAAAGGAAAATTAGAGAATCTATCGAAATTTATAAGCATCCTAACAACTTTAATAGAGATTCGAGCTTCAGTCTAGATCATACATAGAAACCGGTCGTTACACCAGGTCACGTTTCGGTGAACACAGGTCTACTATAAATAGCCGGCCTAGGTCTCTCCGAGCTCGAGAAGTAAAGATCCCTGAAGATGCTCGTGCAATCGAAGTCGAAATGTCGGAAAATTCCAATTCCAGTGATTCCATTTTGCCACGGTTTAACCCCAAGAACCATGATTTCTTAAATAACCTAATAGTCTGTATGATCGTCTCTTCTTTCAAGCAATTGGTCCAACGTGTCTCGGCATCCCGCGAATCAGGTTATTAATGAAATTATCAGGCATATTGTTCTACGCTTCTTGAACAGCCACAGTCAAGTCCTGAAGGATCAAAAAGGGATCCTCTAGATTGGATATTACTCTGCTAAGATAATGCCATACATGTTCGATGGGATTCATGTCTGGTGAGTTTGCTGGCCAGTTCATTCTTTGGATATTTTCATCTCGTCTGGCATTATCATATTGCTACGTTTTCATTTGTATTATAAGAAGTATTTATGAACAGAAATTGGTTCCCTTAAAATTAATGTGGGACTAGTTTAGCTCTTGTCCACAATGTGGCTGCACGATAGACTGTGAGTAATATTATTTCACACAGTGTGGCACCACACTAGACTGTGAAAAATAGTGTTTCGGTCAGTGTGTATGCGGATAATCTGTGTTTTCATAAACATTTTCAAGACAGAAAGAATCGTTTTGAGGGAAGTTCCGAATAATAATCTATTTACAGTTTTTTTGCTATAATTTATGGTTTTTATTATCTCAGAAAAAGGCACTTCCAGATTTCTCGAGTTTTTGGAAACTAAAATCTAATTTGATAAGCCGAACCAACAACATTTTGACTCTTGTGCACTGCTGTCATGAATAACGAAAAGCTATTGAGGTAAGAAGAGGATCTTATGAATTACAGTTTGAAAATTTAAAGTTTTAAGGCGTCTTTTAAGATAAAGTACTCAATAAAATGGCTCTTCCAAATCTGAATAGAGTATCATAAATTGTATAACATGGTCAACATTTTAAAATTTAGAGCGTAGTTCTTAAAGTAATCGATCCGATTTTCGTACGTTGTTCAAGTTCCATTCATCATATCGAATAAATCTTACGGATTAAAATGTGATTCGCCATCAATACATGCTCCAGTTTTGTTATATTTACATAACCTAGTATGTAATTTTAGTCATTTTACATATAATTTATATATATATATATATATATATATATATATATATATATATATATATATATATATATATATATATATATATATATATATATATATATATATATATATATATATATATATATATATATATATATATATATATATATATATATATATATATATATATATATATATAAATATATAAATCGTTCTGAAAAGAACAGTTTTGCTGACCTTTCGCCAAAATCACATTTGGCATTTTCGAAGCTTTCTTTCTCGCATCCGAATAGAGACTGAAGTGTTAGTGACTGCGACGCTTCCTTTTATACCCCCACCCGCGGCCGAAGGTTATATCTGCGCGGCCGTTGGTCATTATTTATGTCTTCCGGATGGTGCTGTTCTTGTTGCCCTAATTGCGCTTGAGTTTTTGCGATTTTAGATTTGTCGATTATTGTCTTCCATACTGTTGAATTACCTCGTTTTTCAATTTCTACGGCTTCTCGGATTATTCTGGTTTTATAATATTCCCTATCGGCAATCTCCCTACACCCATCGAAATTTGTTTTATGACCGGTTTCCTGATGATGTAGGAATAAAGCTGAGGTTGTTTGTTTGTTTCCGATGCTGAGTTTATGCTCTTCCACTCTTGCTGATATTTGCCTGTTAGTCTGCCCAACGTACAACTTTTCACAGTCCTGGCACGGAATGCTGTATACTCCGTGATTTTCCAGTTTGATTTTATCTTTTGGGTGTCCAAGTAGTTTACCTATAGTTGTTTGTGGTTGTGTATTGTTTGTATGTTGTGTTTCCTAAGAATTCTTCCGATTCTGTCTGCTGTGCCTTTTACATATGGTGAGACTACTTGTACTTGCTTTCCCTGTTCATAATTTTTGTTATTCGTTGTTCGGGAACCCTGTGCATTAATAGCTTTCTCTATGGTGCGATTTGTGTAGCCATTTTTCTTTAAAGCACTAGATATTACCTCAAGCTCGTTTTGTCTTGTCTGTGTTTCAGTTAATCGCACGGATCTGGATATTAGGGTATTTGCCACAGCTTGAATTTGTGCTGGATGATGATGTGATTTTGCATTTAAATATCTGTCTGTATGTGTTGGTTTTCTGTACACGGTGTATTCGAAATGTCCGTTATGCAGTTTTTGTGACCAGAACATCTAAAAATGGTAGTTTGTTGTTTTTCTCTAACTCTAGAGTAAGTTGTATTCTGGGGTGGATTGAATTTACGTGAGTCAGAAATTTTTCGAGCTCTGCATGTCCATGTTGCCATAAATTTGCGGCTACTGGTGATAGCGAGGATTCCATTGGAGTACCATCTATTTGTACAATTGTCTGTTAAATGAAAACTATGTGTATTTTTAAGGCAATGCTCCGAGAGTTGTATTATATGTGCCTGGAAATCCCCGTTCATAGCAATCTTGTCCAAGGCTTCGTCGATGGGCATACTGGGATATAACGATTTGACATCTAGGCTTGCTATGATATCGTCTTTTTCAAGAACGATGTCTCGTATAATTCGTGTGAAATGCTCAGAGCTTTTTACAAATGAGTCAGCTTTTTCTACAGCTGGTTGCATAATTTCAGAAAGATATTTCTCCAGTTTTTGCAGCGGCGAATTAACAGCACTAACAATGGGTCTTATGGGCGCCCCTGGTTTGTGTGTTTTTGGTAAACCATAGAGTTTAGGACATCTGCTCGACTTTTCCCGTAACATGATTTTTTGTTGAATTTCGGGGTTTATTGGTGAACTTTTGAAACGTCAGCAAAACTGTTCTTTTCAGAATTACAGTAGTGAACGGATGTACACACGGAATGAAAACACATTGTATTTTTCCATCCGTGAAGGACTAAGAATCAACATTTAATTTCTCTGCGGTTCGTGGTCGTAAAAAGTTATACAAAACAATAGAACTAAAGGAAAGGATTACTCCTTCACCATTTTGTCGAGAATCGACCAAAACACGATGCTATGTTTGAAGGGCTAGGAAGCCATCTGCTACCGTTGTATCTCTTCCGGCAAGGCTCATCAGGCAGTTTTCTTGGTGGGTGTCGGTATTAAAACCGAAATACCCAAACCGTGAAACAAACAAGGTAACATGTCGTTCGACTTTTAAAGTCGACGAGGGAAATAGGCAACCAGTGGCGCCATCTATAGGTACTATGGTGCAATTAAATTGCTTTAGATGCGACCTGCTTTGGAGCACAAGATGACACATCTGTGCAAACATGAGAACAGATGTGCAAAAATGTGTCTTAATACCGATACTCCCCAAGTAAACTGCCTGATGGGCCTTGCCGGGGCAGATACCACGGTAGCAGATGGCTCCTTGGCCCTTGAAACAAACATAGCGTCATGTTTTGATCGATTCTCCACAAAATAGTGAAGGAGTAATCTTTACCGTTAGTTACATAAATTAAAATTTCTGTTTCTCTTAGTAGTTAGTAGTAGTAGTTTTTTAGCTATGTCAGACAAACCAACGGTACTGCGGAAATATGTTTTTCTACAAGCCTGCGGAAAACTTCACTTTTCCGCACTCATTTTAGTTTGGAAAGAGCTACTTTTTCGCACTAGTGCTAGAAATATTGATACGTCGATAGGTAGCAAAATGATTTAAGAACATAAATTTGCCAGAATTCTGCTATAATTTTCAACAAAATAGTAAAAAATATGTAAACCGTGTTTTAAAAAATTAGTTAATGGCTGGTATTATGCCTTATAAAATCAATGTTAAACAATGATAAACACCTGCTTTTTTCATTTTGGCAGTTTGAATCACCATAGACACAGAGACGCAAAAAAAATTGTCAATCAAAGCCAATTTTGCTGTCGCTGATTTTTGTCGTAGTAAAACCCGAGTAAAAGTGTTTTTAAGGGATTCTTTAGACCGAGATTTGCCAGAATCAGTATTGGAAGCAGCTAGAACTGCAAACTTCAATCTGCTACCATCAAAATCCCGTTATAGGTATGAGAAAGAACCCGTTTTTTTTTGGCATATTTCGCCGACCTTTCCAAAACATGTAAACCAAATACGCTTTGGTCCAGATACTCAATGTTAAAAAGTATGATCAAACTCAATGAAAACATGGATTTAAGTAAGTTTTTCAAAGTCACGGCCTATCTAAAAAAAATAAAATGTTGGATTTAGACCAAAGAAGGCAAACATTTTTTCAAAAGAGGTAATTTCAAAATTTATAAATGAAGCGCCTGACGAAATGTATCTCCATATTAAAGTTGGTTTGGCGGGCGTATGTCACCGAGAAGAACTAACAAAAATGTCATTGGACAAAGGAAATATTTTATTAATAAATATTCCAGACACAAAAAATTACCGTTTTAGAAGCTTTGTACTAGCTGAAAGCGGAGAATATTTAAAATTGGTGAGAAAATATAATGTGCAGTCTACCAAATAGCCCTGTTCTAACCAAAAAGTTACCCCCTCGGCGACGGTTACAACAATAAGTACTCGTGAAAGAGAACTGGAAAATCCAAACCCAACCTACAAGTCCCCGAGTTCCTTGGAAAAAAACCTAGCCTCTGCAATTAATTTACAAAATGCTACAAACTGCTCGTTTACTATTCCTGTTGTTAGAAATAATTAATTTGTGATTTAGTATTTGATATAAATAAACCACTGTTTTTAAGCTTTGGGCTTTTCCGCACGCTTGTAGAAAAAAATAGTGTACCTTACACGTGCGTAAAGTGACTTTTCTGCACGCGATTGTTTCAATTGCGCAAAATATTTAAAATCTGGAAGAGTGATTTTTTTTACGATAACATTACTTTCCTGTTAGTCGGTGTCAATCTATAGCTGCAAGGTATGGCCTAGGCAGGAAGAAAATAAGCGGCGACTGACAGAACAATTGAACTATCTACGAAGAAAGTTTCTGACATCTATTATACACACAATATGGAATGAAGAGGAAAGAAATAGAATGTTAGAAGAGAGAGAAAGAGAAAAAAGAAATAACGCCATAATAGAAGTAAATAAGTAAATTATCGAGTAATTTAAAGGCTCAAACTAACATTGGCAATACAGAGACGAGTTGTCCGACTATTAATAGTCGCAAGATGTAGACGAATCCCTTAAGGTCTC
Organism: Kuschelorhynchus macadamiae; assembly: GCA_030620095.1. Classification (NCBI taxonomy): domain Eukaryota; kingdom Metazoa; phylum Arthropoda; class Insecta; order Coleoptera; family Curculionidae; genus Kuschelorhynchus; species Kuschelorhynchus macadamiae. The sequence goes on from JAUTXW010000168.1 coordinate 64,845, forward strand.
TTGCATAAAAATCGGTCTAGACGTTTAGCTTGTTCATACATGCATAACAATAACAATCTCATAAAAAAATACAGAGACGGGATAGTGGTACATTCTCTAAAACTATTTTATATAATAAAATAACTGCAGGCAATATAATTTTAAACAAAATGATGTTCAAAGGCGCGTTTCGTATATAACCGAATATCTGCTTCTGTCAAAGCGTCCCTTTATCTTGCCCATCCTTTTGGTTTTGAAATCCAGCACGCACACTCGACGAAGGAAGGCATAAAGGCGGATCGGACTGATTTATGCCAGTTCTAGAGAAAGGCCAGCCTAATTAATGGCCAAGAGGATCATTAATAAGGAAGGGATCGAAGTCGACGCGACGACGACGCTGGATATGCATTATTCATTAGAATTGATATTCTCATCTTATTTAAAAAGCCTGGTGAGTCGTTATGACTATGCTGCCATGATTATAGTATGCTCATGAATCTTGCTTTAACGAACGATGCAATTTTCATACGGGATAAAGGCACACAGGCAAAAATTAGGAAAAGGAAAAAGAATGGAATATTTTGACTGTCCGAAGTGGTAGTTAGTAATATCAATTCTACTGAGAGCGTAGCAGTGCAATACAGAACAACACAAATTAATTGCAAGAATGTTGTTTTAACTACTCTACCATAGGCTACGTTATATTGAGTCGGACAAGTGGCCCTTATGAAACGTACTCTACAAAATACTTAACATTCTGGTACAAATTCGCAAACAACGTCAAATAAATGAAGTTACAAGTCCAACAACCCTGAGAAAAACTATATGTCAGATGAATAAAAAAAATTATATTCAATAATAAATATTTCAATTACAGAAGTAACATAATACATGATTAATTACAGAAGTACTGATAACTACATGAAGAAGATTAGGCACCAGATGTATATAGACAGAAAACGTCACAAGAGCAATCCGTTTAATTGCCCCTTTAGCTGCAAAGTGCTGAGTCTGAAAATTTCACTCTCCGAAAAATGTCGATTGCATACTGTCGATCAACAAAAGCGCTAACCCCATTATTTGTACGGTGGTATCTTTCTGAAAATATTTAAGATAGTCTTTTACTCCTAACAGGAACCAAAAATGGGACCGACTCCAGCAATATTTCACATTCAATTCTTCCATTGACTAATTTGTGTAGAAAAACAAGAAATGCCTTCTCTCTTCGAAACTCCTCAAGGGTATGCAGGCCACAAAGAAGAGCTCTAGTATTATACGACATATCTTGATATGGAAAATTAAATTTATATAAGAGGTATTTTACAAATTTATTTTATACTCGCTTATATGTCGTTTTATGGGGCCCAGTAACCTAAAATTCTTAATTGAAATGCTTTCTATATGAAGAAGTAACAATTTCAAGGTTTATGTTATCCAAGAGGTAGGTTAAATGAATGGAATTATTTACGTTTATGAAAATGAAGTACTTAACATTTAGAAATGTTAAGATGCAGACAATTAGTGCGGCACAATTTGAGGAATCTTTCAACGTTAGATTGTACTGGATTGGTGTTAGAAGAAAGAAAGAGTAAAAAGAGAATTTGCTGGAAACTGAACCAGACAAGTTGACTTGATGACAGCGATAATATCAATATGACTTGATCCACTCGAGAAGAAAAACCAATTTGCTGCAATTTCCATAAAAGAAGCTGATGGGAAACACTATCAAAGGCCTTAGATATGTCAGTACAAATAACATCAAATCTGTTGGCCAGCCTTAACAGATATTATTAAGTAATTCTCAAATATTGCAGTATCGGTAGTCGTTGAGCGACTATGATAGAAATCATGTTGCATACTCGTAACGTAGTGTTTTAACGATTCAAAGTTGTCATCAGTGATTATTGCCTCAAATCACCAGATTTATAGATCGGCATGAGAGTAGATAACTTCTAAATTTCAAGAAAGGAATCTAGATTAAAGGATTTCTGGAAAATTATACATAGAAACTGAGACAATGACTCACAGCATCTATCCAATAGAAAAATAGGTCTTCCATCTGGACTATCCTACTTAGGGAGATCAAGGCCTCGATAAAACAATATGTTGATAGGAATTTTCCTAAACAGTCTTGCTAAAGTCTAAATTGTAGTGGTGGAAATAGCAGGATTGAAAGTGAGTAGCAAAAGCTGTAGCAATATTATTTGAACCAGTAATTTTTTCACTGTCGTAACTCATCACAATGACAAATTGGAGTTTCTTCTTAAATTACGTACAAATGTTGTGAGTCGTTTTAACTAAGTTATTATGATTATGACCTGCTCAACTAAAACATCGACCTTGTCATATCTAATCATTTCTCAAATTGATTTAACTTTTTTCGCAACTACCACGAAAAACAATTTCTTATTTTCTTATATCATACCAAATAAACTCATGTGAAAGCTAAAAAAGTTATCGTGTTTACCATTTTGACCAAAATAAATTATACCCATTTCAAAATCAAATCAGTTTAATGGATTTCAGGCAACTTTTTAGATTTCGAAGGCCTATTTTAAGAGTTTTCCATGGCCAACGCATTTTTCTTCTGGGGTAAAATGTTTAACTTGTAATAGGTCAGCAAGAGATAAAACGTACGTAATCAGTTCTATTGGAAAATCGAATAAATGACTATTGGGAACTAAAGAAGTTTTTATTTTACAAAACTAAAAATTTTAAATTAATATAGAGGACGCCTATTTTACCAAGCTGTTTATGTGGAGTAATCTTTCCCTCGTCCGAATAGAGACTGGAGTGTTAGTGACTGTGAAGCTTTCCTTTATACCACCATCCGGGGCCGAAGGTTATATCTGAGCGGCCGTTGGTCGTTATTTATGTTTTCTGGATGTTGTTGTTGCCGAGATAATTTCACTCGACTTATTCATTTCTCGGATTATTCTGGTTTTATAATGCTTTGTATTTTTGCAAATCTACACCCATCGAAATTTAATTTGTGGCCGGTTTCCTGATAATGTAGGAATAGAGTAGAGGTTGTTTGTTTGTTTCTGATGCTGAGTTTATGCTCTATACTTGTTTGTGGCTTGTGTATTTTCTGTATGTGGTGTTTCTTAAGAATTCTTCCGATTCTGTCTGTTATGATTTTAACATATGACAAGACAAAGACTACTTGTTGCTTTTCCGGTTCATATTTTTGTTGTTCGTTGTTCGGGAACCCTGTGCATTAATTGCCTTCTCTATGGTCCGATTTGTGTAGTCATTTTTCTCTAAAGCACTAGATATTATATTAAGTTCGTTTTGCCTCGTTTGTATTTCAGTTAATCGCACGGATCTGGATATTAGGGTAATGGCTACAGCTTGAATTTGTGCTGGGCGATGATGTGATCTTGCATTTAAATATCTGTTTGTATGTGTTGATTTTCTACTAACGGTGTATTCGAAACGTCCGTTATGCATTTTTGTGATCAGAACATCTAAAAGTGAAAGTGTGTTGTCATCCACATAACGAATTCATAATTTGGGCTTTAAACTTGATTTTTCAAGAGTTTCTTTCTCGAGGTATATCATTAATAAATTTGCGGCGGGTACTGTTAATAGCGAGAACCCCATTGGAGCACCACCTATTTGTTTATACATTGGCCTAAAAATAAAATAAAAAGTTCACCAATAAACCCCGAAATTCAACAAAAAATCATACCACGGAAAAATACACAAACCAGGGGCGCCCATCAGACCTATTGTTAGTGCTGTTGATACGCCGCTACCAAAACTGGAAAAATATCTTTCTGAAATTATGCAACCAGTTGTCGAAACAGCTGTTTCATTTGTAAAAAACTCGGAGCATTTCACTCGAATTATACGAGACATCGTTTTAAAAAAGACGATATAATAGCAAGCCTAGATGTCAAATCGTTGTATCCTAGAATTCCCGTCGACAAAGCATTGGGCAAGATTGCTATGAACGAGGATTGCCTTAAGAATACTTATTTTTCATTCAACAGACAAATGTACAAACAAATAGATGGAACTCCAATGGAATCCTCGCTATTACCAGTAGCCGCAAATTTATTTATGATATACTTCGAGAAAGAAGTTCTTAAGAAAGCAATTTTAAAGCCCAAATTATGGATTCGTTATGTGGATGACATGTTTATTATATCGCAACATATGATCAAGTCATACAGAGCTCGAAAATGTCTGACTCATGTAAATTCAATCCACTCCAGAATACAACTTACTCTAGAGTTAGAGGAAAACAACAAACTTCCATTTTTAGATGTTCTGGTCACAAAATTGCATAACGGAAGTTTCGAATACACTGTGTATAGAAAACCAACACATACAGATAGATATTTAAATGCAAGATCACATTCACAGCACAAATTCAAGCTGTGGCCAATAACCTAATATCCAGATCCGTGCGATTAACTGAAACACAGACGAGGCAAAACGAGCAAAATATAATATCTAGTGCATTAAAAAAAAGTGGCTACACATATCGCATTATAGAGAAAGCTATTAATGCACAAGGTTCCTGAACAGCCAACAACAAAAATTATGAACCAGGAAAGCGACAACTAGTCTTACCATATGTAAAAGCACAACAGGCAGAATCGGAAGAATTCTTAAGAAATACAACATACAAATAATACACAAGCCACAAACAACTATAGGTAAACTATTCGGAAAACAAAAGATAAAATCAAACTGAAAAACCACGGAGTATATAGCATTCCGTGCCAGGACTGTGAAAAGATGTACATGGGACAAACTAACAGGCGAATATCAGCAAAAGTGAAAGAGCATAAACTCAGCATCAGAAGCAAACAAACAACCTCAGCTGTATTCCTACATCATCAGGAAACCGGCCACACAATAAGTGTCGATGGGCGTAGGTAGATTGCCAATATAGAACATTGTAAGACCAGAATAATCCGAGCATCCATAGAAATTGAAAAACAAGATGATTTGAAAAAACGAGTCATTAAAACTAACAAAAATAAGGTAATCGACAAAGCAAAGCCACCATAAATCAAGCGCAATTAGCGCAACAAAAACAGCACCATCCGGAAAATATAAATAACGACCAATAGCCGCTCAGATATAACTTTCGGCCCCGGGTGGGGGTATAAAAAGAAGCGTCGCAGTCACCAACACTTCAGTCTCTATTCGGACGCGAAAAAGAAAGCTTCGAAAATGACAAATTTTAATGCGATTTTGGCGAACCGTCAGTAAAACTGTTCTTTTCAGAACGACAGTAGTAAACGGATGCATACCCGGAATGAAATCACATTATATATTGAACTTATACTATCAATCTAAAATACGAAATTGCATATTTATTACTCTATTTAAAACCTCCTAACACATTGTAAGTTTCTTTAAATTAACTACCAAGTTCCTATAGGATTATGTTTCTGAAAATTTAGTAGCAAATCTTTTAATTTATTCTATACCATATTTATAGAGCGATAAATATACTTTCGTGGAAATTAATTTTCTCTCTCTTTTTATTAGTTATTAAGCCGTGTAGAATGAATAGCTGTTTTGATTAATAGCCTTGTGGAATAGTATTTAGAAAGCTTCTGCCGGAGAGATACGGGATGTTCCCAAGAGAGTAGTCCAGTGGAAATATAAATTCTATATCCTGCATGAAACCCATCTTGTCAGTCTTTACCTACTTCATTGGTCCGCAGATATATCTCAGATAATAAGTTTCTAAATGGTTTTCGTTAACGAGCCTCTTGTTGTTATGTTAGAATGGTACATTATAAAATAAATATTTTTAATAACTTTTTTTTCCACTTTTAGACCTGCTCCATTCAAAACGAACAGAATTACAAAATCTAAGGGGCCTTGGCTAACACCAAATCTTAAAAATTTTATAAAGCAAAGAAATCAGGCTTTACGGGAATTTAAACGAGTCATAATTACTCTTGTCAGGGAAAATTATAAACGGTTAAGAAATTTGATTGTTTGGTTAGTAAGGCGGGAAAAGAAGAAATATTTAAATGAAGTTTGCGCGGAAAAAAATTTAAGAACAACCTGGAGATCTTTAAAATCATTAAAATTATGCTCTGGTAAAGATTTTAGTACTCCAGATATTCTATCCGATCCAAATAAGATTAGTGATTATTTTGGGGAATATCTTTTAATTATTTCTGATTGCAGTTTGAAAATTAATTTTTATTAAAGTAATATTTTTATTAATCATTTAAATTTTTCTTTTAATATGACTAGTGTTACATAGACAAATACATTACCTATATTATTAATTGTTGTGTTGAGACTAATTATTTTCCGGATCAGTGGAACATTTTTATTGGAAAGCCTTTATCTAAAACCAAATATCCAACCAATCTTAGTGATCTCAGGATAATCAGCATTTTACCACTTCTTTCTAAAGTTTTTGAAAAAAATTTATATAATAAATTGTTCCATTACTGTTTTGTTAATAATATAATTCCGGAAAGTCAATGTGGCTTTAGAAAAGACTTTGGTACATCTGTTGCATTAGTTTGTCTAACCGATGATATGATGACTGCTGTTGATAAGAAATTAAATATCGCGCTTGTCCTCCTTGATTTTTTAAAAGCTTTTGATACTGTTAATCACGAACCTTTGCTATCAAAATTCAAGTATCATGGACTCGAGAAACCGTCAGTTAATCTAATAAAGTCATATTTTTCTAATCGTTATCAAAAAATTTTTTGTAATAACACATTTTCATAAGACGTTCAGATCTCGTCAGGTGTGCCTCAGGGTTCGATACTTGGACCATCTCTTTTTATTATTATATATATATATATATATATATATATATATATATATATATATATATATATATATATATATCGTCGGCTTAAGATGCAACTGGCCCAACTCCAAACCGAAAATTTTTCAAGGGATGCAAAAAACATCACAGAAAGTGAAATCGTAACAAAATAAAGAAAATTTAGGAAATTTTGTAACTGTTTTATTACTAGATTGTTTAAAATTATTGTTGACGTCAAAAAAAGGTTTTATTTATGAAAAAAACGAGAGTTAGGACCTTTGCGAAATAACTTTCTGTTTTATCCTAAGGAGATAGGCAACTATCTATTTCTCAATATTAATCTTAAAATTATGTAAAAATAAACTTTAAAAACTAAAACATAAATAAACACATTCTTTTGTAAGCAAAAATAAAGATGTCATTTTACAAACGCGGTAAACTATCGTAAAACAAGTGAAAGTCTTTAGGAATAGAGGATTTAAGGTCCATTAAATGTTAAAAATTTTCAAGTTTAATTGGTATTGGAGATAGATACATCAAGGGCAAGTCCATTTTGTTTCAGATTTTTCTATTTTATTTATAAGGCATTGGTACCCATCTGTATGTCTAATTTTAAACTCCGTTTTCATCATATCGGAGTGCTCTGATGTCAGTGACAGTTGGATCACCTGCCGTTCTGCCTGGACGTATATAGAAGTGATGTATCGGACATCTTGAAAGTTTTTAAAGTACATGTGATCTAGATACTCCACCTTGTAGGGTTTCGGATTTAAGCGAGCAGCTTCACATACAGTTAGATAGTCTGCTGGAACATATTATTCGGTTTTTTAGTTTTCGCTCTATGATGGAGTGCACTGAGTCGTACTCCATTTGCGTATGACCCTTTTCTAAGACTTTTTGTTCAATTGTAAATTTATGTCTTTGTGAGAAGGGGATTGAATTTCCATAATTGTAAAATTGTGCACAATTGATTTTGTTTTACTTAGAGTCTTTGAGTTTAATAACACTGATTGTAAATCTATCCTAAAAACTTTTAGATCCGATTGTTTTTTGTCGTCTTCTTCTTTGCTGATGTTCTTGATTAGTTTCATGAATATTACCAGTTTTATAACCTACACAAGTATCACACTCGTCCTTTTTGGGTGAAAAGAGTACTAAATTGAAATCATTTATACTATTATTAAAGGTTGCAATTGATACTGAACTGGATTCGTTCTTTTTTGCACCAATCCTTTTTTATAAAATCGATATAATTCCATTTTTGTTTGCCAATTTCTCTCAAGGTACAATTTTTTTGCACCACCTACAAGTTTATCTTGCGGAACTTTTTTTTGCAGCACCCTGTATGAGTTCTGATATAAAATTTAAACTGTTTGTTCATTTGTTTAGCTCTTTCGTATTTTGCATTAATCTCGTATCTATCATAATTTTCGACTTATTTGCAATAATTGAAACTGTAAAAAAAGGTAGTAGGCTGAGACAGGTCATTTGTTAATTCTGTTCTTTAATCTGACATTTTGTAAAAAATATTTTTTGTTTGATGTTTCCGTAGTTGTTTGGAATCGTTTAATGATGGTTGAATTCACAAATAAAGAATATGCAGAAATTCATTTCATTTATGGACTTGACAACGGCAATTGTTATGAAGCCAGACGACTCTATGAACAGAAATATCCAAATCGCATGGTGCCCAATAGACAAACATTTACAAAGGTACATAATCGCTAGGTGAAAATGGATCATTAAGAAAATCCACTCATTTAGCAGGAGCAAATAGAACTGATAGGACTCCTGAAATCGAGGAAGCAGCCCTGAATGCAGTTGAAGATGAACCTGCTACCAGTACGAGGAAAATTGCAGCAACATTTCATTTGTGCTTGTATAAAAAATTTTATTACACAACTTAACGTATCCTTACCACATCCAAAGGGTTCAAGCTCTTCTCCCACTCCGTTTAAATTTTTGCCAGTGGTTCTTACGAATGCTAGCCCAAAATCCATTATTTGGAAAAAACGATTATATTTAGCGATGAGGCCAATTTTTCTATGTGGGCCGGCATTATTGGAGATTATTTGATATGTCCATTTTTCCTGCCAGCAAGGCTAAACGGACTATATTATCGTCAAAATCTCGAAGACGAACTCCCGGTATTGCTAGAAGACGTGCCAATTCTTCTTAGAAATCAGATGTGGTTCATGCACGATGATGCACCAGCACATTTCAGCATAGAGGTGAGGGAGTTCCTAAATAATGATTTTAACAACAGTTGGATAGGGCGAGGGGGACGTCAGCCATGGCCCCCTACATTTCCAGATCTGAATAGCATGGATTTGTTTTTCTGGGGACACCTGAAAACATTGGTGTATCAGACCCTAATCCAGACAGAAGAAAATTTAAGAAACAGAATAATAGCTTCATGCGACATCATTGGGAATACTCCTGGAATATTTGACAGAGTCCGTCAGTCCATAAGGCGAAGACTTGATTCTTGCATTCTAGCAACATTTTTAACAACTTTTATAATTTTGTTTTATTTTTAATTTAACTGTAATAAGTTTTTCTGATTGTTCATTATTATGTCGGTTGATTTAAAATAAAACCCGTTTCTTAATTTTTTACTTAATTTCGCCTACATGCCATCGATGCAATGCATCGATTATTGCAAATAAGTCGAAAACTGTGATAGATACGAGAATAATACAAAATACAAAAGAGCTAAAAAATGAACAAAGAGTTTAAATTTTATATCAGAATTCATACAGAGTGCTTCAAAAAAAAGTTCCGCAAGATAAACTTGTAGGTGGTGCAACAAATGTAACACCCTGTATACTAGCATCGACGATTTTGATATTTTATAGTAGAGGTTCTTAAAAGTAATACATGTTCTAAATTCGAACTAATTGAAAAAAAAACGCAGAAAACGAGAAAAAAAATTGAAATTTTGACACCCTGTATAACGAAAATGGTACGTTTTTGACGATGTATATATTGGCATTTTTTTCCTATTTTCCCGAGTACTATCACCGCCTGAAATATGTCCAAGGCATTAATTAACACCTTGTATATATATATATATATATATATATATATATATATATATACATACAAAACAATTTTAATGCTTTTTGGTCAAAAAAACCAAATTCTTAATATTAATTTTGGCAGTGTGAGACTTCCTGCAGTTGCGTCGTAACTTGGGTATTGTACTGGATTTAGAGTTACGGTTTAGGGAATACATTAAAATATTAATTCAAAAGTCTTATATGTCTCTAAAGGTACTGTATAACAGCCGTCAAGTTCCTATCCTTTCCTTGCGTAAAATGCTTTGCGAATCCCTAGTTTTATCGAATTTAATTATTGCCATTAAAAAGTTCAAAATACATGTTCGCGCCTTATTTTGGGACTAAGAAAATTTGGCCATATTTCACATACTTTTAAAGAACTAGGTTGGCTTAAAATGGATAATCGTAGAACATTACATTTAGGCAACTTTTTAATGAAATTTTTAAAAAACCCTGTGCTGCATTTATCCCTTAGAAATAAGTTTATCTTTCATTTAAATATCCACTTACGTAACATTAGATTCTGGAATAAATTAAAGATGCCTCAACATCAGACCGCCGCGTTACAGAGGTCTTTTACGTTTTTTAAATGACATCAAATTTAAAACTGTTTATTTATTATTCAAAACTCCATTTAAAATAAGAATCATTAGATTTGAATTACTATTATTTTTATTTTCAGTTCTTCTTATCTGTTTTTTTTTGTTTCTCCAATGTGACAGGTATGAACATGACTCCTAATACTCATAGTTTTTTTATGTATTTTAATATAATTATTTGCTTTGTATGTTTAGTTTGTATTAATATTTTAACTGTATATCTAGCAAGATGGGGTTCAGTAGATTAGCCTGGAAGTTTTTTTATTATAATTTTAAACAAATATTGTATATAATGCAATAAAAGTCATTTATTTTTTTTTTGTTCGCGATTTTTTCGGTTTTACCTTTATACATGTCGCCGGAATATTTTATTCAAGGCTCTATGTTAATAACTCTACGGACTATATTGACTGTATCTAAGATCGCAGCTTTAATACATGCCGATAATCTTTCCAGGTAAGTTGAGCTCTTTTAGATTCTTCTCTAAGTCTATGTGTACCAACCCACTCATTGTTTTCTCCCAAAATAGGTCAAAGTCATCTCTTTTTTGGCTTAACATGGACTTAAAATCAACCACTTTTTTTAGGCAAAAAGCAATATCATTTGTTTTAGTTTGTAATATATTAAAAACATTGTCCGAGAGTGGAAATATTTCTGAAAATACGTTTAACAAATAATTAAAATTAAAATCTCGTTTCAAACAGTCCAAAAACCCCCTCGAACTATTTATTGCTTCTGAGTCTCGCGTTTCATTATTTTCTATTATATTCTCAAATAGTTCAATCAGTGATTCACGATTTTTAGATACTGTTAACACAAGTCTTCCATTATAGTTCCACCTAGTAGGAACTACTTTGGGCAATCGTTTGTGGACAATGGAGTCCAAAGCTTGTGTACGTTTTGTTGACTTGGAAAAAAGAGCAGCCATGCCACTTAAAGTAACGAAAAACACTTTACACTCTTTAATGTGATTGATGGACTGTGATAAAACTAAATTTAATTTATGAGCAAAACAGTTGACAAACACAGCACTTTGGGAAACTTTCTGGAACTTTAGCTTGCAGACCTCCTAATTGTCCTGCCATCACTACAGCTCCATCATAGCTTTGAGCAACTAATTTTTTCTCTCCAATAATGTCTTTAATAACGTTATAAACTACGGTATATAATGCATCTGCTGTACGATTTTCGGACACATTCTTAAAATCTAAAAATAGCTCTTGAATACTTCCGTCTGTTTTAACTTAGCGTATTACTATATATAATTGGCTAAAATTAGTGATATCAGTTGTTTCGTCCAGAACAATAGCAATGAACTGCGCCTCGCCAATCTCTTGCTTAATTCTTTTTAGAATAATCGTTGCAACAGCGGAAATTAAATCATTCTGGATTCGATTTGACGTTCCGCGAAAAACGCTAGACTGCTCTAAATGATTTTTTAAGCAGTCATCATATTTAGCCATTAAACTAAGTAAATCTTGAAAATTTCCTCTATTTGAAGATACCCTTGTTTCGTCATGACCTCTAAATTCGTGCAGTTCGTGCAGACCGAGAAAACAAACAACATCGATAAGTCTTCTTAATATTTACCTATTTTTATCGACTAGTTCATTGTGTTGGCGGTGACTAATTTCCAACTGTTTATTAAGAGTGTGTTCAGTTCTGGTTTTGCCGAAGACTTTTCCTTTTATGACGGCCTGTAAATGCGCTTTGGACATAATGTGTCTTTTTACAGCTTTATGGAAATTGCTTAAATCGGAAAACCCAGTTTTTTTCCAGAGACTTTTTTCATTTTCAAAAAGTAAACAAAATAATTTACTTATATTTTCACACCCTGTTAGCCATTTAAATTGTTCGTATTGTTTTTCCGGATAAAAATGTCTAATACAGTTTTTCATTTTTGTGGTTAAATTTTTCATAGGCGGTTTTGCCCTTCCTTTGGAAATTATTTGAAGCTTATCAGCGAAGTTTAATGTTGAAAATCCCTTTATTATTAAGACACACACCACACATTCACACACACACACTCTTCATACTAAAATCTCCAACATTTTCAACGTTATTACCGACAGCCCAAGTTGACGGTATTTGCATATCCACGTCCGTATTATTGTCTTCCATATTACACCACGCACGACGCGACGTACGTATCACACAACACACGGATAGCCGTTCAAACAAAAAACCTACTCCAACGATAGCTTCCGCCCCCACTTAAAGCACGCGACTAAAATGCAAAAATTGCAAACAGCCGGTGAAAAGTTCAATAACCTCTGGCTCGATTCACAGGAAATCAAGCATACAGGACTTGGCTGCAGAGAAGCTAGCGGCCCGCATAGGTTCTATTCGATTTTCTATTGTGGCTGGGTCGGAGTCAAGGCCGCATTTATTATGGGCTTGATAATATTTTAGCATTTTTAATATAAACTAAATTAATGGTTTCCTATTTCAAAAATTACATTTTAGAAGATGTTTTGTAATTTTTTTTTTGGGAACCACTGCTTCCATGGACTGCACGCCCCTGCAACTCTTGGTATTTAGCTATTTTTTCATTTGCTGTTTTATCCACGTTATGATCAAGTGGTAAAGTGTATCTAAAGTTAATTGAGACAGCGGAAAATTTGGGGTACGCTCAGTTTACTACACCACGTATATCAAATAAATATATTTCAATTCAGTTAATCGGTTTAAAAAAGTAAGTTCAAATTTCTATTACGCCGCCCATGCTTCACAAAAAAAACCGCCGACTATTGATAAATATTTATTTTTTATGTTGTCTTAATTTACTTTAGATACACTATACAGCTATGTCTATTAAGTAAACCTTCTTTTCCTTTTTACCTATCCAAACAATATCTGGCTTATTATGCACTACATTTCTGTCTGTTTGTATCACTATTATTGTTATTATTACATACAAGATATAGTATTTATATATAGTAAGGAAGCTATAACAGGGTCAACTGTAACAACAATGTCCTGAGGATGCAACAATAAAGTTGCGAGACGTCGAAAATAAAAAAAAATGTCTAGATCCTAACCCCAAATAATACCACTCTAACATTAATTATGAGCTAATCTAACTTAATTTTGAGAGTGTGAGATATTACATTTATCGACTAATGGTTAGAAGCGTGGTACTTCAAAACAAAAAGAAGAATAGACCTATGCGTTTTTTCGGCAAGGTGGAAAATAAGATTTCTTAGTAAAAATTAATGGTTTCTACCACATTTTAATGTTTAATGTTGTCCTATTGTCTAACACTGATAACTAATATTAATCAAATTATCATTTCTCTGTCATTATTAAATTTACAGTTATTAGAGTTTCTAAATTGCTTATATGCAAATCTACAGCGTTTATTTCAAATGCTATTTGCTTGCAAATGGCGATGAGTTGAATTAAAATTTCCCATTATTTGTTCAAACGGAATACCAAAATTTACATTTAAGTTCCAAATACATAGGATATTCAGGGTAAATTAAAATGAATTAAATATATTTAATAGTAACAGTAAACTAAATAAAAATAAATCAAATCCTGAAAAAAACACTTTAAATAAATTATATTTTATCATGTTTTAACAAGACTAAATATCAAATGATACAAAAACACTTGGAGTTTTCAATATTAATTCAATAAATTGAATTAACAAATAATTCTATCCTAGGAGTTTAATGAAAAATTCTTTGGGGAACTGTGTACCTTAAAGCAGGGCGCCCATTGAATCGGTTCGGATCGGATCGACACGGCATCGCTCAGTTCGGAAACGTTCAACGCCCGCTCACCAAATCGGTATGCTTCAGTCTATCAGTAACAGTCGAATTATAATTTTTGTGGCGTATTTATTTTAGTTCGTATTAGAATTTTATAAACAGTACTTAATAATTTATATAATATGAGCTCTTCATCTTCCGACGAAGATGATATGATTGCGTTGGCATGCCTTGAGATAGAGAAACAAAATAGGAGATTTTGGGTTCATGAAATTAACCTTAATCGAGATGTATTTGGAGAGTTTGTGAACCTGTTTCCTGATTTATTAAGAGATGACAAGAAATTTTTCAAATATTTTAGACTGTCGCAGGAAAAATTTTTTGAATTGGTTAAGATATTACCTTTAAAACGACAAGATACTAATTTTAGAAAATCAATTTCTCCTTAAGAACGTTTAGCAGTAACATTGAAGTAAGTAAAACTATATTTACTTAATTTTATTTACCAAAAAACAAAAACATTACAACACTAAAACTAATTTAGATATTGCCTTTATACAAATAAACTTTAGATTCTAACAAAAAAAATTTATAAGTTTTGAAAATGTGGCACCTGTGGCTGTTCATATCGTCTTGATGGTTCTGAATCAGAAGGATAGGAATATTGTGCAGATGTAGCGGGATCTTCAAACTCTGGTGGTGCATGCAGTGAGTAATGTGATTGTTGTGGGTGTTGTTGACCTAATAATGTAAACTGATTTGCCTGAGGTTGTTGGATATGCTGAACTGACTGACATGATGTGGTGATCTGACGATCGTGGAAATTTTTTAGTTCATACTCTGTTACTAATGCTGAAATTTTTCCTTTAATTTCGATTTGTAATTGTGGCTCAAAAGTACGTACGGTTTCTTCCATAGCCTCAAAAAATTTTGTTAGATGGTCTTTTTCTTGTAGGGGAGATTTTTTTGATGCTAGTTTTTTTTCAAAATAGGTTTGTACTATCTTTGACATGGGTACCTGTTGACGATCTTTAACAGATTTGAATGAACTCATCGAAGAAAGTGAAGGTGTGGGCGCGGAATTTTGTGGCGATTGTGGAGAAGTTGGTTGCGAATCACTGATTTGTGAATTTGGAGTTTTGGTAATATCTACTTCGTCTTCGCTTTCATTATCAGATACAGTTGATGCCAAATTTGAAGTTTGTTCTCGCTCACTAATAAAGGGAAGACATCTGTTTTTCAAACTTCCATGGCTTGCACTTTATCGCTGATTGACCACTTTTGGTTTTTCGTTTCCTAGCAGCTTTACGGAAATTATCACGAAGAGAAGTCCATTTTTTTACATTCAGCCGCTGAAAATGGAGAAGGATATCAGTAAATTGGGTTTAGCATTAATTTGAGTGTTTCATTATGTAAATAGAAGTGTAATGAAATGATATGCAGTTGCAGTAATTTATAAGAAAGAAAACAACACACAACCAGTGGCGTATACAGGGGGAGGGCGGCAAGGGGGTAAATGGTTACATTATTTAGGGTACTTTCAAATTTTTAATATGTTGTGTATGGGTTGATACTCTAGTGTTAAATTCAAATTTTTGACCTCCCCCACCTCCGCTAGTCCGCCCAAAGTATGCCCCAACTAAAAAAACTGTATAGTAAATTATCTATAATCTGGCCTAAACAAAACTTATCTAGCTCTAATAGGTCTCGAAATACATCGTTTTGAATTTTGATACATTTTCTTAAAAATATGAATAATTAAGTTTTTCAGCCATTTTCGTTATTTGAATGATTCGCAAATTGAGGTGTGATTAATCTATAATTTCCCTACTTTTTTCAAGTGGGCAGACTGGCGGAAGAGGGTGGAAGGTCAAAAATTTGAATTAAACACTAGGGGTGACTAGAGTGTCAACCCATGCAACATATTAAAAAAATGGAAACTATACCCTAATTAATGTAACTATATACAATTTTCGGTGATAATTTGATTAGCCGAGTAGTTTTCTAATAATATTTTTACCTTGTAGGTTTTTGGGTTACGGTGATTCATTCTCTACAATTTCGTTCAGCTACCGATTGGGAGAAACCACAGTCCGAAATATTATTTATGATACATGTTTAAAAATATGGACAACATTGCAACCTTTGGTAATGCCAACTCCTACAACAGAACAATGGCAGAAAATAGAAGAAGGATTTTCCCAAAAATGGAATTATCCGAATTGCTTGGGTGCCCTCGATAGCAAGCATGTGATATTTGAAAAACCACCTAATTCAGGATCTCTATACAACAATTATAAAAACAATTTAGTATCGTGCTTCTTGCTCTACTAGACGCTGATTATAGATTTATAACTGTTGATATTGGAGCATATGGACGAAATAGCGACGGTGGTATATTTAATTCGTCACAATTAGGTAAAAAATTAATTTCTGGAAAACTAGGAATACCACAAAACAAAGCTTTGCCAGGGACAGACAAAGGGTTGCCTCATGTGATAGTGGGAGATGAGGCATTTCCTTTGTTGCCAAATTTGATGAGACCTTATCCAGGTATACAAAGTCTTAATGACGAGGCTAAAAAAATATATAATTATCGTCATAGCAGAGCAAGACGAGTAAGTGAAAATGGGTTTGGAATTCTGGCAAAAAAATTTCGCATATATTTTAAAAAATTCAATATTTCACCAGAGCATCTAGATTTGATTATACAAGCCACTACTGTATTACATAATTTCCTTCGAAATGACAAATGTGAATGGCAGCCGGGGGAACTTGAGCACGAAGAAGAACTTTTAGGCGTAGTACCTGTGGCAAGACAGGGTGGCAATTTTCAAAGAGAAGCACATGCAATTCGAGAAACATTTAAAGATTTTTTTATTTCTCCTCAAGGTTCTGTATCTTGGCAACGTGAAAGTATTTATCAAGGTAGAAGAAACATACCGTGATACGCATAAAGAGCAGAATTTTGATACACAAAATTACCTGCAAATACAAATGTTATTTTATGTTAATAATATAATAATTTAAAATATAATATTACCTGTGCAATGAAGAATTTTTCCTATTTCTTCCCAAGCATTTTCCTTTCGTGAACTGTCATGATAATATTTACAAGCTTGATCATAGAGATGTGGATATTCTCTAACAGTATCAATTAAAAGTTCTTCATCCATTGTAAACAATAAATAGCACACAAAATAATCAACAAGGTAGTACACACTCCATCAAACGAGAAAACTGATCGGACCTTCGGAATTTTTTGCCCTCTCTACCAAAAAAGACTGATTCCGTAGCCAACCGATGGACGTTGCCGAGCGGGACTGAAGCAGTGCGCAGATGTCAATCTATTTCTACGTATTTCAAAACATTCCGAAAGGACTGTTCCGTGCCGTTCCGATCCGATCCGATCTAGTGGGCGCGCTGCTTAATACAAAGAGTAATCGTCCTCCAATAGTTTTAAGCGCATGAACGAAGTATTTTGACGCAGAAAAAATTTAAATTGTTTTTTGCCTTAACTTTTATAGACAGGTAGTCATAAAAATTATTTTAGTTCATATACGTGCTATATATATATATTTTTTTACTGCGCGAGAAATTCAAAAAGTTCCTTTAAAACAAATTATATTGGGAGATTTTTTTTATTCGTTACACACCCAGCTTGAAAAGTTCAGATTTAGCTCTACATACAATTGGTACTTGCTCTAACATTCCTTAAACTACACTCATTTCCAAAAAAAGTGACGCACTTAATTTTTGACACAAGTTCATTATCTCTTCTAAGCCAGTGGATCGATTTTGGAGGTAGGTAATACCTTTGTCTTTCAGCAAAAATGAAACAAATGAAAAATTTCTCAAAAATTCTTGGGTAATAATGTAAAAACTAGAATTATGCTTTTTAGCTACTTTTGACTTACCCTGTGTATTAGTTGAGGATTCGTAGAGAATCTGTTTATACCCTATAGTAAAGATCATTTTTTGTGAGCATTTTCTTTTTTTATTCACCGACTTATCTCTAAAATTGACAGAATTACAGCTTTTTTGCTGAAACCTCACCAAGCTGCATAGTTGCTAATGGAAAAACAATTGTTTATTTCTCCTGTTTTTTTGAGTTATTCTGTGTATTATTCGAACATTTGCATAGAAAATTCCTATACTCTAGATACATCAAGTTCCGCCCTAAACACGCTGATCATGGTCCTTTCTTCATGTGCTATAAGAACGGTAAATGTACCAAAACAACCAGTGGGAATAAATACTTTTGAAGGTATGCCTAAGGCTATTGCTTTGTTTTTAAAATTATCCAATCCAGAACAATATACCTTCCACCGCTTTAGAAGGTCTTCTACGTCACTATTGACCAACATCAGAGTGGATATTTTGACCGTAAAGAGGCACGGGGGATGGCGGTGAAATACAGTTGCCGAAGGATACATTGAGGCTTCGGAAGAAAACAAAAAGGGCCTAGGCACGACAGCTCCTTTTGGCGGCTCTGTCATGAGTTGACAGGCGGGGTTATTTTGACTAATTTAATTATTCATTCTGTCCCTTTCGATAATTTAATGCATACAGTATACTTTTCAGAAGACACGTCTTATAACACGGAGCTTAAGTAAGATTTTTAAAAGAGCGCCATCCGCAATAAAAAAAAAGAAATAAATGTGCTGCCGTGTTATAAGTCGGACTTTGCGGAAAATCCTTCTTCCGAAATTATTAACTGTACTTTACCAAATAAAAAACCTATTTAAACAACAAGTTACCAAATTTATTACAAAATAATTAAATTACACTAAGACAAATGTTCAAAATCAACGTAGATGGTGAATTATTTAATAATTTAAAAATAATTAGCAATTATTAAAAGGAAAATTCTTGTGAAATAATTTGTAAAATTACGGTCACTAATATTGAATTATATGTACCCTAATTGGCCAATAATTAAAACACTGTTAAGATAATGAATTACTCAAATTTTCGGATGAAATAAACAAATAAAAATTTTTAGACAATAAAAAAAAATGGAAATTTCTCACCAAAACTCTTAGTAGGCTGCATCAGTTCTTTTAACGCCTACCTACTCCTCTCCCTCAATGGTTCTCGAACAGGATTTATGACGAATTGTATCCGGGATGACCTTATTTTCTCGGAACCAAAATTGAATTTAAGATGCAATTGGGAACGGAATTCTATCCAATATTTAATTTAGGCGAGCCTAAATATATAGTTGTGGTAGACAACAAAAAATTATCTAGCAACTAGTGGCTAGTTCTAAAGGCGGCGGCTAGTTAGGCGTCTAGCTATAAAAACTTATCCAGAAATTCAAGTACTGAATTCAAAATGGATAAGACAAAATTATGACATGAAATTTTAGATTTCAATTTTAATAGTCTTTTTAAAAAAAACTAGTTTGTAGAAAAATAAAAGGCAAGGTAAAAGGAAAAGTCGGTGTAGAGCTGAAAGGAAAAGAAAAAAATAGGCGTCAGCATGGCATGGCGTGATCTCGAAATCCAGTAATATAATATAAAAATTTAATACAAAAATTCACACTTAAATTTTGAACGAATTAATCTAAATAATCAATAATGTAATTACAAATTTTAATGCGTTACCTGACTGATGTAACTCTGGGAAAAACTAACAAATTACGTTTCAAGAGTTTGACCCGTCAAAATGGCTTCCGACTTGCACAAAGTTCTGAAGATAAAATGGCTTGCTAAACGTGAAACCAATACGTTTAGCAGAGAAACAAGAATTCAAAAAAAGGTTCCCTTTTTTTTAACATAGGATAACCAAATCTCAACACAGGTTTGCTGGGCTGACGGCGCAAATAAAAACCCCAGAGTAAACGTATGTCTTAAATGATTTTAATTGAAAAGAAAAACTATTGCTTAAATATATACTAGAGCAATTTAATTAAATCAATTAATTATAAGCTATATAAATAATATAATTCAACAAACCAAAATTAACAGAAAAATAACTAGAGAAAATAAGTTTTAATTTTTATGTTATCTTCCCAATCGAACGATAATAATATTAAATATCAAACCCCTTTTAATTATTATGATCAACGACATACATGCAATTATTCGCCAACGAAGTAAGCAATATTGAGTGTACGACAAGAACGCATTTTTAAATCTGCCTTAAGAGGAACAAGGAAAGCCAAAAACTAGTCTACACCACGCGGTGAACAACGTGTCGCCTATTGGCCGACAAATTTATACAAATACGAGGGAGATTCGTAGGTATCCAAAAAAAACTAAATAAATGATATCACTGAAATGTAAGAATTCATGCATCCTTAGCGTCAAATAAATACTGAAATATAGTGATATAATAACTTAAATATACACAATAATTATAATTAGCGTATTTACGTCCAACCGCAAGCTTAACTGAATCTAGAAAAATTTAATACGCGCAATATAGGTCTGTAAGCAATAAAATATTTAAATTATTAAATACTAAATATGTTTACTTAAAAAAAAATATAGATTTACTAACATGATAATTTGTCTGACCGTAACGCACGACAGTACACCGTTACAATGAAGCAGCTAGTATCTGAAAGCTGAACATATATAATACAAGTTCATCGCAAGTTAAGTCAAGTTTATCAAGTATATCTGGTATACTCTTTTCGTTTGGAAACGAATAACGTTCTTTGGCCATCGGAAAATGTTTCCGATTGTAATGAAGATTTTCTGGACCATGAAGCTATATAACAAAAGTGTCGTCTATATATCAGAATCACTATTTTGGTTTTAATGGAGACGACTGTAGGACTTCTGTAGGTTCTCTAAAGCTGTCATGAAGATACTGGCTTTCACAGATGACAGCAAAGATCCCATGGCTGCTTCTAAAATGTGTTCATATAAGATATTTGTCATGATTATTATGGTGAAATAAATATGATATTATTGAAATTAAATCGGTTAGAGACACATTCGCATATGAATGAATCCCCATCGAAACTGATTAAGATATCTTTTGGATGTAATTGGATTGGTTTTAATTTTTTTACAAAATATTGTAGAGTTTTTAATATATAATTGCGTTTTTAAAAGGAAAGTCGGAAGGATATGGACCTACAAAATCGAAGATAGTAACGAAAAACGATATTGGTGTTTTCTGCAGGAAGCTGATGCTGACAGGTTTTTTATGGCGAAAGTAGCACTGATTGTTGGACTAGCAAGAGCATGTAGAAGAGAAGAGCTGACAAACGTACTCTTGGAAAATATGAAAGATGAAAGTGCGTGTTTTCGATTTGTCGAGTTGTAATACGATTCAAGAAGACAAAAATGGCTCGAGAGTTTTTGTAACATCAGGAGACATTGAAGGTTTAGATATGATGGAAATTGTGCGGACTTACATCAAGTTACACCATAAACACGTTGATCATGGTCGTTTCTTGGTGTGCTATAAGAACGGTAAATGTACAGAACAGCCGGTGGAAATAAACACTTTTGGAGGTATGCCTAAGACTATTGCTTTGTTTTTAAAATTATTCAATAATATACCGGTCACTGCTTTAGAAATTCTTCTACATCACTTTCAACACCGGAGTGGATATTTTGATCGTAATGAGGCACGGAGCATGGTGGTTAAATACAGTTGCAGAAGGATGCATTAAGGCTTAGGAAGAAAACAAAAACAAGACTGGTTTGAATATACTCGGAAATAACGAAAATGAAGCAACTAGTATCCAAAAGCTGAACATATTTAATGCAAGTTCATCGCAGGTTAAGTCAAGTTCATCAAGTGCATCTTGTATTAATTTGAATAACTGCAATAGTTGTGTAATTAATATTTACAATAAATAGTTTGTAATTTTGTATTTTAAACAAAAATAAACGTATTTTCTTAAATTCTGTCTTAATTTTAATATTAGTAGTAATTATTACGGCACTAGAGTAATAAAATCTAACATTACCTATCTAAAATCAGTGCGGTAATTGCTCTACCTGTTCAAGTTGGTTTTTATATGCGTATTATTTACTACTTTAAAGAAATCGTAGGCATTATACTGTAAAACAGAAAATTGCTTCAAAGTGGACTACAACATTTAATTTGACAAGGAAAACCGAGGGTAAGGAATGTATATTTCCTTTCCAAAATCGCGGCTATATTGAACATTTCTATTCGCTAGTTCAAAAATTTTTATTAAATTATTCTCAATTCTGCTCTAACGCATTCACCGTCTGTCGAAAGAATACTGAAAGGTTTTTCTCTTTTTTATTATTATATTCAGAATCTGCAAAAAATAGCATATCATTGTATTTTTCCAAAGATATTGAGATTTTATTACATTTCCTAATGTTTTTTTAATATGTGGTATAGCCTCAAAAAGTATAGCAAAAAACTGTGATTTTCTTTTATTAAATTTACGTAGCATGTTCAATTTATTTTTGGTGCAATGTTAGCCATATAAATAAAAAAAGGATTAAATAATTAGGATGAGAATATTATGTGAGGAAAAACGATTACCTCATTGTGTTTATAGGCCGTGAAAATGATCTTAAGGTTATTTCTATTGCAAATAGTGAAATAAAAAAAACTGCTAACAGTATCAAAAAGAACAAATTTAGTTATAATAGGTTCTCCATATACTTATGAACGCAGGGTTCTAAATAATTTTAGGTATTCAAGATTGAGTGCTAAAAGATCACCTTATGGAGACCCATCATATAACATTAAAAAACTTATTTGTAAATACTTATCTATGCACATTTTTTATTTGAACTCGGACAGTGACAACCTCGTGCTTTCTGAAAAGTAAATGAACCATATACAGTACGCAATAATGATTTTTTAGAATAGACAATTTTGTTAGTTTTACATGCATGCTTTTAAACCCGGATATCTTACTGGGTAATAGAGTGTATTGGTCTTTCAAATTATAAATTTGTTTCTAATTATTCAAGACTAATCTCTGTGCATGGTGGAACAATGATTTTTATACCAAATAATTTTACGCAATATTCGTTTTTAAATTATGATAAGTTGGATGCAATGTTGGTTCAGAAAGAATTTCAATTTTGCATTGTTCAATCTACTACGATAGATCTGTTTATTGTCTGCTTATATAGGCTACCAAATACAGAATTATCGTTATTTATAACTAGATTAGAATGTTTTTTAATTGAACTAACCTCACGCATTATTGTTATTTTAGCTGGTGACTTAAATGTTAATATGCCGGTAAATCCAGCTTAGGTACGCAAACTTAGAGTAAGATAAAAAATAAAATTTACATATTTAGCCACTGCCAAGATTACCTCACAGTATAAGGTCGATCGTACGACGATGCCAAGCCTAGCCAGGAACACCAATGTTTATACCAATTTATATTACGGTGAATATGCTTAAACATGATGCAATAAAATTTTCATACAAAGAATAGTAATGTGTTTCCAGTATTAGTTTCTTAGTAGTATAATGAAATTACTTTTATGCAAAATAGTAAAATACAAACTAAAATACCCAAAGCTTCACATCAGATTCCACCAGTAACAAGAGTTTTAGTTAGATATGGCAAACCCGATCGACAACGCCACGTATTAGACCATCTCACTGTGGTATTACACCATCACACTTTCATTGACAAGGGATCTTTATAGTAAAAAAGTATAATAGTCTACAGTAAAGATTGTTACACGGTCAGGTGACCGGCGTGGCTTAAAAACCAATACCTAGTCGTGGAACTACAATAAATTCTAAAATTAAAGAAATTAATTTGCTAAAAAATATTTTATTAGATACCAAGCTTTTCTTAGCGTCATGTGTTTTAATGTATTATTGTGTATTTGTTGATATGGTTCAAATCTTCTAATTATATGTTACCTTACTTCAAGAAGCAGCGTTCTAAAGGTGCGGTGACATTAGAAGAACATTGATTTTTTAAATATTTAATAAATAAATTTTATTTACTTTATCTTGGACATTGCGAAACTAGGAGCTTTAGTTGACCTAACTATGGTGCGGCAATGGGAGTTTGTAAAAAAATGGCCGTTAACGTTTGGAATTTTCTTTTAATCACTAAGTAAACAGCAAGATTTTCTTCTCCAGGAGACATGTCTAATGGAAGATAGCTTATTCACTTATTTTGGGTCACATGACGTATTGACCAATCCGGTTCAGTATAATAGAACGTTTATTTCGTCGGAGGTCATGTGAGAATCCTCAGAAGCAAAATGATAATCTCTGAGGCGATTTTTTTGACGATTACAATAGTTTTTTCTATCAGAGAATTAAAATAATTATAGAATATATACACTATATTAAAATAGTCAAAGGGCGTCTCACGCTCAAAAAAACGTATTGCGATTTCGAAAATCACTAGATTTTGTTTTATAGATAAAGTTTCGGATGATTTCGCGCCTTTTTTCATTTTCACTTGAGTTGGGCCAAATTTTTTTATAAGTGTTATATAGGGATGAACTGGTGAAAATGTTGAGACAAATTCAAAATGGGGGAACAAATTGGTGGCCTATTTAAATGTTTAAAAATATCTGAAAAAGGTACTTATCGGATTGATTGATTGATGACATCCCCATTTTGAATATTTATTACTAAAAATGTATAAATTGCATAATTAAATTAATAATTAATATCGATTTTTAATCAAATCTGTAGAAATGTTAAAATTCGCTCGCAATCTAGGAGTTCCTGCTCTCATTTTTTAAATATTTACTAAAAATGTATGAGATGTATTCTCAAATTTGTACAAATGTTAAAATTCCGCCGCCATGTTGGCATTACAATCTTGAATTTTTAAACTGTTGACAACCAGTCATGATGTGCACTCCTAAATACCCCTAAATGCCGAATTTTAATCAAATCTGCAAACATTTTAAAATTAGTCTGCTATGTTGGTGCCGTCATTTTAATTCTCAAATATTGACTAAAATTTCATAACTTTCATTCTTAAATATTTCTAGATATTCATATTTCAGCCGAATCTGTACAAATGAAAAAATTCGTTCGCTATATTGGTGCCACCATTTTGATTTTAGTTGTGCATTCCTAAATAATCCTCACAAATGTTAAAATCATCCGTCCGACCTTTTGACATTGTCATTTTGGCACCGCTATTTTGAATTTTTAAATGCTGACACTCTTAAATTTTCCTAGGCACCAATTTTCAGTTTAATCTACACAACTTACAATATGCGTCGGCCGTATTGGCGCCGCCATTTTGAATTTCTAAAGGAAAGTGTATGCATGTCAAATTTGAAAATAATCGGTAATGGAAGTGGTGAAAAATCCATTACAAGATTTTAACCAGACATACAAACATACAATGAGACGAGTAGGAAGCCTATAAAAGCGCGTTAAAAGCATTGATTATAGTTTAAAACTCTAGCAATAGTATTCACTTAAGAGGTTTAAATTTGGACAAGGTCTAACTTGTAAGTTACAAGTTTAAGACGACATTTTTAACAACTGAACAAATAATTTTTCTGAATGTCACAATTACAAAAATAACAATGAAAAACTAAAGTTTAATAATATATAAATAACTAATCTCCTTTTAAACTTATCTAACATATTGTTTGATTTTAATAGTGAAGTAGGGAACGATTATTTCTTTGATATTTGTAAAAATACCTATTTGCCTCAGTAAGGAATAGGTAAGAATCCTTCCTTTTGTCAACGATAGAGAAGCATGGCCCATTTCTTCATTTTCGTACGTCAAATATTTTAACAGGTCGTCATTTTGTTTCGCCATATTAAACTCATACCAATATTTTTTTGTATCAGACGTAATTTTTGTGGAAAATTAAATAAAATTAAAGTTAATCCAGTAAGTGGATTTTTTAGCTATACCGGAACAGACCGACCGACCGACAGTAATGGAAAAACATGAACATCTGTAAAAACCCGGAACAATGATTTTTTCACGTTTAATGATATTTCCTTATGCGGGAAGTGAAGGGAAACCATGTTGGCGCATACCCCTAACGTGATTTATGAATGAATTGTGATCTCTACTTTAATTCTTACTCTAAGTACGCAAATGTTAGACAATTTATTTGATTTACTTGACTTAAATATGCATGTTGCTGGACCCACGGGTAAAACAAAATATTCTGGTGCATTGATTTACTATATGTGTTCCAACATGCAAGACTATGCTGTTTCTTGTTCTGTGATAAATGCTGGTCTTTCAGAATAAGAATAAAATTTTAAATTCAGAAAATCCTCTTCAACATTTTCACCGACTGTGCTTGTTTAATGAAGCTTTTCCCCTTAAAATGGTAAAAAATCGTAACAAAAACAATTGGTTTACCAAAGGCTTAAAGGTGTCTGCCCAAAATATGCGATCTTTGCATACTTTAAGAAAATTTTTATTTGATAGTAATGTATTCATAAATTATTACCAGAAATACCGTTCTATATACAGATCAACAATTAACTTGGCAAAAAAGATATATTCTTCACAAAAAATTGTAAAATCCCACAATAGACAAAAGGATTATTGGCAAATTGTTAACGACTTAACTGGTAGAACTAATACTACTTTGGATTATAATATTAATGCGCTGTTTTGAGACCACTTCTGTTTTTGCTATATATTAATCATCTGCCACGCATTAACATACAAGGTTTGTTTACCATGTTTTGCCGATGACACAACATGGCACCGCCATGATCCCAAACAGTTGGAGCATGAGCAAATTCACTTACACTGAACATAACAAAGACCATCATTATTTCATTTAAATGTTCAACTGGTGATGTCAGAATGGATGACCAACCAATAGACAGTTTACATGATAACAAGTTCTTGGGTCTCTTTATAGATGATAGGCTAAAATTTGAGAAACATATTTTGAATGTAAATTCTAAGATATGCGCTAAGAATTGTCTCTCGCGAGCTAGATTTATCAGTGGCAAAGAGTGTATATCATGTCTTAATTGAGTCGCATTTGCGCTATGGCTTTTGTTTCTGAGGAAGCTGTCCTAACTATCTATTAAATTCCACATTTATTATACAGAGAAGACCAATTCGATACTTATCTAGAGCTAGGACCCGTGCTTTTTGTAAGCCTTTATTTAAATCCTTGAATATTTTGACCCTGACGTGCTTATTTATTCTTGAAACGATGTGCTTAATTCATAAGAAATTTCGTTTAGAAATCCTAACTGAAAATGCATATCCCACAAGAAGAACTTATGTTACCGATTCATTCATCAGATCTAATAAAAAAATTGTTCATTTATAATGGAAGGAAAATATTTAACAAACTGCCATTACATATGAGAAAAATTTCTTGTGGGAGAAAATTTAGAAACCAAATTAAAGAACTTTTAATGGTATAATGTAAACTCGGGTGTTATAAGTCACGTTATAAAGATTTGTTACGTAACTGCAATTTTAAGAGTTTGCAATTACGACCCGTAGGCTAGCTTGTATGGTGGTTCGGCTTTGGGGGAGTTCAAAACTTTTCAATCCGTTTCATTTAGTGTATGAAGAAGGAAAGTCAAAAAATCTATAAAAAATAGAAGGGCGCCAACACACGTAAAAAAAGAGAATCTACATTACGTCCTTCATACACCCTTTACCCGTGTGTTAGTAAAAATGTTGATACAAACAGTAAAACACAATATACAATTATTATTTCACTTTATTTCAGATTATACTTGTTAATATTTACCAGTGTTTAAAGGAAATGCAAGATTGTGATATAAATTATATCTATAGATACAAATAAGTATAAGAATTCGAAAATGAAATTTAAAAATAAAAGCTTCGACGAATTTATAAATTTAAGTTAAAAATCTCACCAAGTAGGTAGCAGGTAAGTAGGAGGTGATAACTCAAACTTGGGCCTGGTTGTTGAGCTGCATACTAGAGGCCAAATACTTCAAAACCTCTTCGGTAAAAGTGGATCTTGTTTGTGCCAACGTTCGGTAAGTAGAATACTACTTCAGTTTTCAAAAACATTTTAAACGGGTCCTGTCGGAACCACAACCCTTGCGGTGGCAAAAAGGTTTTGTTTTTTATTTTGGTTTCACCCAAAAGTTCTTAATGTGAAAACAATTGGGTTCAAAATTACCATAAAAGTGAAATATTGGCTTTTACATTACAATTAAAATGTAATAGTGATAAAATGCAAAGTGGTAAAATGCAAAGTGGTAAAATGCAAGGTGGTAAAATGACCGCTGAGCTGTAAAAAAGGGAAAAAATCCATTGTAGCCTAATTGTAAAATTTGTAAAAATAAAATAAATAAATCTTGCCAAAATAAATTAAAAATTATTAATTACCTGTTATTCGATCACTGTTCAAGACAAATTTTAAAACAACCTTTGAACAGGATCAGCCGTTCAATTGAATTTTCGCGGCCACAGTCAAAACTAAATAGAATGAACTCGTTCCAAAACGATTTTAGCCAAGAGGTTTATCAAAGAAAAAATGTTTAAAAAAAGGTAATACTAAACTAATAACTAAAACTAATATGTTGAAAGTGCTTTACGCAAAACTTGATCTTAATGTTCCTATATTTTGTCTCTTTCACTTTTATTGATTTGATAAAAATAAACGATTTTTTATAGGATAGGCAACTCAGAATACAATAAATATTTCAATAAATCTTATATATATATATATATATATATATATATATATATATATATATATATATATAAATATATATATATTGAATTTAAATATTTATTTTCGAATAATTTATGTTAGATATTTTTTATATTTCCCTCTAATCTTTACGTAAGCCTCGACCTTAATAATTAACTTTAAAATTTTAGGTTTTTAATAAATAACGAAACTGAAGTGGTCGGACGGAATTGTTTGGGTTTTAGGCGTACATGAAAAAGAGATGTTAGACTCGCCGTAGTAAAACGTCAAACTTCATTAGTTGTCATTTGAGTTAACCCAATTTGTAAAACGAAAATAAACAATATGTTTTTTAAACCAAACATTAGAAGGATTACTTAAATAACACTAACCCTTGTTTAATGAATCTCTGACATGTGTTTACAGGAAATCAACAATATAGGTGATATTTTTTAAACTATATTTTATCCAAACGCAAGTCATTTAATGAACCGAACGTGATTTTGAAAGGCAATAACGTATTATTAAACCAAATTGGTGGTATATAAAATGTTTCTAATTTATTTAGCGTTACCAGGCTACAATGGAGATATGTGGAAATATCTGGTTTAGTTTGTAATACAACAGCTCATGCCCAACCATGTTTTTTATAATGGACTTGTTTTTGAACAAAAATATATTAATGTAAGATAATTGGACAATCATGTGTTAATGAACATCTTCATATTAGATTAGATTCTTATAAAAATATGGTCCTTTTATATTGTGGGTATTAAAGAAAGCTTCAACAACCAGGCCCTCAGCATCTGTAAAATTAAAACATATGTATATGACACACCAAGTTGTCGGTTGCGTACAATATTAAGTACTTATTTTAAATAATAATGAAAAATAGGAATCGTAAAAAAAATATTTCAAATCAATCTAGATAAATCCCAAAATTTAGTCCCTGACATCTTGGTGAATGACAAAATATAGCACCATAGCAATATCATAATTAGACTTATAAATTTATCTTATTTTGTTACCGTAAAAGTATAACGTTACAACGGGGAAAGCCTATTATACAGTTGACGAATATTTTACCAGATTGCTCTGACTACGTATATTTTTACTTTTAACTTTAATGAATTGTTCGTCTTATCGTTTAACTGACTTTTTCTACACATATTGCGTGTTATCACTGGATTTATTAGTTTTTAAGCTCTTTTTCTTTTTTTCTTTTTTTTTCAATTTTTATTTACAATTCTTTAGTTTAAGTCAATATTTTACATTATATACAATGAAGCGAGCTAACATGGTCATATCTATTTATATATTTGTGCAAATACATCTATATTTATATTTTTTTTATCTAGCATTTTCAATAATACAGTTAAGTATATGTTTGTTTTAATATATGTTTTATTTTTTTTATTTAGCTTTGTCAATGATGCCTTTTTAGACAATAAAGCTTTTTGGAATTTTAGTTGAATTTTGAGTTTATGGGAAGACGATGAATACCAGGGCAGGGTAAATAAACACAACAAATAAAAGATTAGCACATATATGCATTTTTTCTATTAAATATATTAAAAGAGAGAGAGAGAGGCGTAAAACTTTCTACTACATCTGGTTTCAACGAGAATTCATGGCTTCTTACAGGAGGTTTTTTTTTTAAATTTGTCGGGTGTATTTAAAAATTAATTATATTAAACTTTTCTAACCAGCAAGAAGAGACCCATTCGATTAAAATATAATGAACACGGTGACCCAATTAAAACAAATTAAGTTGTCGATCTATCCTGTATATTATTTTATTTACGTAGAACGTAGTAAAATTTTTACAATTACTTGTATCAGAAATATTAATATTAATTTAATAAAATTTATCCTGTATTTATTTATTCTTTTTATAGTGTTATATTTATTCACCTCTTTCGTATATTCTTTGATAACTTATGAGAAATATAAATGACATCAAGTAGTTCTTTCTTGCGTTTCAGGACTGGACTTTACAAATAAAATTTGTCCAGCAAAGAGACGCAGGCATGTACGAGTGTCAGGTTTCATCGCATCCTCCAACCAGTATTTTTATACAACTTAATGTAGTAGGTAAGTTATTAAAAATTTATACAAAAATAATAAAAATTTTTCCTCTCCAATGATTTGAGAAAGGCTCATCACGTCATGCCCACCTGGCACTAAAGTAGCTACAACTATTTCCACTACTACTCTTTAAGGGTTTTTACGTATTTATTACTAATAATCCTACTATATATCAATAACTACGTTGGGTTACACATTTTTAAGTATTATATGTGTATTTCTTACTGCGGATAAATCTTTATAGTAATTTCCTATGCGAAGTAATCATATAATTACTACTGCCAAGCAACTACTTACGAAACTGACTCAAAGATCGTCATTTCTTTTCAGTGACATAATAGTAATTTTTCAAAGATACTGCTACTAATCTGCTTACTAAATGACAACTTTTAACTACCAGAACTTTCATGAATCTTGCAGCGACTACCCCATTACGTCCAAATATACTAGGTATTACTATATTGCTATAAAGTAAAACGAATCGTTGCAGAGTAGAAAAAGTTATCGTCTAATGTTACTTTACACTGGCTATTACCAGCCTTTATTCTTCGGTTGAAACTTAGAAGTAAGAATTTTACAGTAATTATTTACTACAAGGAAACTATTACTTCTTGTACTTGAGGTTCCGGAGATAGGGGGCGCTGGTACGAGATTTGCTTTACAATGGCGACAATAGAAGCCCATCCGCCATATTGATGCAAAATTTATAAAGGTTTAAATGTGCGCACACATATTATCGTCAGTTTTTCGCAAAATATGACTAAATTAATCTACTTTAACACATTAATATAAGAAAATTAGATCAGCTAAAAGGTTAATTATTGAAATTATTATTAATTTCAGTCTACAAAGAGTAATACGCCGCAGAAAAAATTGGAAATTTACTTTACTGACAACCTTTGTCAGCGTCGGTAGTAAATGAAGGGATATGTTAATGCTTTACTCTAAGAATCTATGCGAACTATCTAGTGCAAACTTACTTTTTCAGTTAGATTTTTAACAAATAACAATGTTTGTGCAAGTGATTAATGACAGTTGTCTCCCAAGTGAATTTAGTAATGTAGTATCTACTGAAGAAGGCCTACAAAATCTTTGAGAGCTTCTACCCCAAATTAGGGTGCTGAATATGAAAATATACACTAAGACATGAAACAATATTGCCATACAGCAAACTAAAACTAAAACATAACAACGTGCAATATTTAATAACTTTTCTTGGAGTAAACTTAAACTTAAGATATTTACGGTCAAATTCATTTACAAATTCATTACAAACACTTTACTTAAATTACAAGCAAAAAGCAGGTAAACCAGGCTTAAACACATTTCTCAATATGCCCAATGGCTTAGAGATTATTGCTTGAATTAATATTCATGTTAATAATCACAAAGACTAATAAAATGGGACACCAAAACAACAAACCTCGTAACAAACCCACGTGGGCGAAAAGTAAACAAAACGATTTTAGCAGCAATATGGCCGAATTAATCAAAAATTGGTTAACCTATTGTCGCCACCGTCCTTATAAAGTCACTGTAATTCGGAATACAGCCATTGAACTCCAATATATTCGGTCGGAATTTGTCAATCTCAATTAGTTGTGTATGCAGTATAGACCATAACCCACGAGTAACAAGTTAAAATGACAATAACGTCACATCCCATAAGAAAAAAAAGTGGCTTTCGTCATTCGTCTACATTTTATATAAACTTGGTTATGTCATACCTGAACAAAACAATATATACCGTAACGTACCACATTAGTGTTCAAGACTTTAAAGTAATAGAGTATACGTAACAGCTGCGTATTTAAAGAATCCAAAACTATAAAAGCGTATGGGGGCAGTAGACCCTTGATGTTAAGTAATTTTCTCAGTAAAGAAATGCAGTTAACTTCAAAGTAAAAGTCCAATAGAACGTCATTGTTTATTTTTATCTTCTTTCTAAATATTTAGCTATGATGTTTATACTAGACTATAAAGATTAAAAGTGCATAGGTATACATTAAACATCATGTTAAAAAAATCACTCTTTATAATAAGATAGTTACTGATAATTACTATTTAAACCAAAGTCCAAAATTAAATTTTTGAGATTTAAATTGGCCGATATATTTGACCAAAAGGTATTGAAAATTAACGCATTTTAAAGGCGTGTCATTTTTCTACGACTATCATCACCATTGCCTGCATTTTAATTTTAGGTCCTTAGCATAGCTAGAGAACTAAGTGAAATGCATGTATCCTAACTCAACAACTAATAACCTATTCTATATATGCACTACACCATTTTCCCAATTTGAGTGTTTGTAGTCGTCATAACTGTTTTTTTTTGTATTAAAAAGAACCATAGGAAGTAACAAATTGTGTGAATTATTACTATTCGGCTACTTAAATGGAACCACACAATTCCGTACTATCTACGTAATAGTCACAGTCACAATTAAATATTAATCACGAAATAGTTACCTTACCCTAAAATTGTTCCACATTTTCCTAATGACTACGTAGTCTCAGCTTAATCAGAACGTGGCGACACCAAGTTCCGGTTACTGCATCAAAAATTGTGGTATTCGTGCCTAAAAGTGCTACTTGGGTGGTTTGAATTCAATCCCATCTTTGCCACTCTAATTTTAATCAAAACTATGTTTTGTAGTCTGTTAGTGTTAGTGTTAAAAACTAAAATTATCATCTTGATAGTTGAAAATAAATTTCTTTTACGTTTAAGAGCATTTAAAAAGAAGGATATGTTCACAATATAAATAAGGATTACGAAAAAATGGTTGTCTCACAAGTAAGAAGAAAAGTCTGCCGAATCAAACATAGTAAAAATCTCAAAATTAGAAAAAACTGATATTTCACTAGGACGGCAGGGTTATTGTAGAATTTTTATTAGAAATTGGTTTTGTGTTTAACGATATTTATCTATTATCATTTATAGATATGATAGAAATAACCCAGCTCATGGATGAACACTTATTCTTTTTCTAAATGGGGATTTCGTCTCGATAACTAAATATGACCATTTGTTAGCGGATAACTTTTTTGAATTTTCTATAGTATATAATCAAAACTGATCTATATGTAATCTGTATTTATAGATCACCAAATTCTAATGTATAATCTTTTTTAAATTACCTGCTAAATTTGCTAGATAGTCTAACAGTAAAAGGCAGCAAAATTCCATGCGGGGACCTTAATATTGACTATGCTACTGTTTGTGCCAACCAGAAATATTTAATTTCTATATTCGACTCTTTCGGTCTGGCAATGCATGTATCATCTCCAACTAGAATTTCAAAATACTCTTCTTCTGTCATTGATTACGTGGCGTCTGATTTTTCTCCATCAGAGTTTCAATCTCAGGTGTGTAGCACAGGTCTTTTCGATCACGAAGCAATATTTTCGCCAATTTTTCAGAGTTTGATAATATTTGCTTAAACGCCGACTGGAATTTTGAATTTGAAAATGTTAACTCAAATTTTAGAGCTTTCTTAAAAAAAATTAAGTGCTTTTATGATTATCAAACCCAAGCGTCATAAACCGTAAACCATGAAAGGACTACGCATTTCTACTAAAAATATGCGTTCTCTCTTATATATAAAAAAATTTACAGACTCCATTCTTATTCTCGACTATATATCTAATTTATAGGAGGATCTACATTAAACTAATCAAGTCAGCAAAACAAAATACTATCAAAAACGTCTAACAAAGTCTAAAAACGTTTCAAAGGAAACCTGGTCCATTATCAATGACCTCAGAAACAAATCATACCCTGTAGATCAGATTTAGCCAATGCCAAATGACCTTATTTTATTAATGTAAGCAAAAATGTTACCTCTGGAAAATCGCCAAGTTTAAACCCTCTTTTGTTTCTCTCTCCATCAAAAAATGTTGCTAATAGCGTTTTCTTAAGCGCTGTTAGCAGCATGGAAGTACTGAAAGAAATGAATAACATCGGAAGCAATTCTTCGTGTAGCACTGATGGCCTATCAATTAAAATATTCCTGAACCTGCCGCTCCCAGTCATAGAGGCCCTTAAAACACTAATAAATGAATCCCTTATAAAACGTATATTCCCCGAATGCCTTAAAACAGCTATAATTATTTCTCTTCATAAAGGGGACGAAAAAACTAACGGAATTTTTATGGAATCAGTGGTATTTCTTTAAATTGGTTTAAATCTTATCTCGAGAGTAGGCAACAATTTGTAAGGGCAAACGATTCTGATTCTGATTGTAAGTAGATTACAAGCGGAGTCCCTCAAAGTTCGGTCTTGGGACCTATTTCTTTTGTTATACATTAATGATATCACCAATCTAAAAATGAATGGCAAAATCTCTCTCTTTGCTGACGACACAAGCATAACAAGGAGATTTTGATTCAACGTCTTTACATTCTAATATTTCCAACGACCTTGTTATGATTAAGGCTAAGTCCGATTACAATTTGCTTGTGCAATGTTGATAAAACGGTGGCCTTATATTATTAGGGGACTTTACAAGCACTTCAGCTACTTAACAGCAATATTAAATTCGTCGAGTCGGTTAAATTTCTGGGTTTGAATATAAATAACAACCTAAAATGGACTAAGCATATTGACACCTTAACTAAAAAATTTTCATCCGCCTGCTTTGCCATTCGATCAGTTTCAAAAGAAATGGACGTGTCTTCTGCCATACTTACTTATTTCTCTCTATTCGAATCACCGCTATGGCCTTCCCTCTTGGGGCTGCTGTCCCACCGAGCAATTTCTTAGTATGTTTAGGTTTTAAAAGAGAGCAATTCGCTATTTGTTTGGTCTAAATAATATAACGCACTGCCAATACTATTTCAAAAAACATGAAATGTTAACACTTCCAGCATTATTTATTTTAGAAACCGTCTGTTTGATGAGAAAACATATAAACACATTCCCGGAAAGGGCACAACGCGTATATTCTACCAGAAACTCTGTGCACGACATATACCTTCCCATTCCTTCCATAGAATTAATGAAAAAATCAATTATTCACAGAGCCATAAAACTTTACAATCATCTTCCAGAATATTTAACAAAGCGTACCTCATTGAAAGACCTTTTTACTGCGTTAATGATTTTTATAATGAATAAGTCCCATTAAAATGTTTTTTATTTGCTTTTGCATTTGAAAAAATTTTATAAGGAATGAAGTGTCTCATCATTAATTATTTTTGTTACATATTAGATTAAAGTTATACATTTTTTTGTTTTTTCTAATACATTTTAATTACTATATTAGTTCAATACACTTTTTCTTTAACTTCAGTTATTTTTCTTGTATAACGATAACAAAATACAGTTTAAGGTTGCGTAATTTTAACTTCAATATAATCGAAATTATTCACCTCGCATATGTAGCAGGGGCGTGCGGTGAAATTTTAAGAAAGGGAAGCAATTTTTAGAAACTTACCTATTTGTCATGTAATTCGATTCTTCGATCATTTTTTGCAAATTTGTCAATGACGTCATCATGAAAATGTCGATGCTCGACATATTAAGGAGAAGTTTATTTTCAATGGACAACAGCGATATGCGAAAGTCTCTCCTGCCCTGTTGAATTTCTCACGAAATTTTTTTTTACGTTTAAGTGTTGAACAATTGCGTTCTACTGATGAACCTGGGGCAGGTATTGTCAGTACTAATTCACACAATTTCCTGAGCATTATTTTTTGCGCTAATGTCATCAGTTTCGTAAATCACTTTTAGTTCAGATCGCAGTAACACTCGATCGAAGAACTGGCCATAACGAAGAAGAAGAGATTTAAACGCATCTTCTGGAAAAGTTTTTCCTTTAAATGCATCAATATTGAAGCTCGAGGAATTTAAAATCATTTAAACCGTTAAATCTATAATTTATTTGTTGTTGAATTTAATCGATTATTTCATCAAAAAGGCGTCTGTATAATGTTTGAACATCTCCCACCTTGTCTGTTCGAAGACGCTTGGCTTGTGGCTCTACATTTAACGTCATCATTTTCTCCCAAAATAGGTCAAAGTCATCTCTTTTTTGGCTTAACATGGACTTAAAATCATCCATTTTTTTTAGGCAAAAAGCAATATCATTTGTTTTAATTTGTAATATATTAAAAACATTGTCCGGGAATGGAAATAATTCTGAAAATATGTTCAACAAATAATTAAAATTAAAATCTCGTTTCAAACAGTCCAAAAACCCCCTCGAACTATTTATTGCTTCTGAGTCCCACGTTTCATTATTTTCTATTATATTCTCAAATAGTTCAATCAGTGATTCATGATTTTCAGATACTGTTAATACAAGTCTTCCATTATAGTTCCACCTTGTAGGAGCTACTTTGGGAATCGTTTGTGGATAATGGAGTCCAAAGCTTGTGTACGTTTTGTTGACTTGGAAAAAAAAGCAGCCAAGTAACGAACAATACTTTACACTCTTTAATGTGATTAATGGACTGCGATAAAACTAAATTTAATTTATGACCAAAACAATGGACAAACACAGCACTTGGGAAAGTTTCTCGACCTTTAGCTTGCAGACCCCATAATTGTCCTGCCATCACTGCAGCTCCATCATTGCTTTGCGCAACTAATTTTTTCTTTCCATTAATTTCTTTAGTAACGTTATAAACTACGGTATATAATGCATTGCTGTACGATTTTCGGACACATTCTTAAAATCTAAAAATCGCTCTTAAATACTTCCGTCTGTTTCAACGTAGCGTATTACTATAGATAATTGGCTAAAATTAGTGATCAGTTTGTTTCGTCCAGAACAATAGCAATGAACCGCGCCTCGCCTATCTCCTGCTTAATTCTTTTTAGAATAATGGTTGCAACCTCGGAAATTAAATCATTCTGGATTGGATTCGACGTTCCGCGAAAAACGCTAGACTGCTCTAAATGATTTTTTAAGCAATCATCATATTTAGCCATTAAACTAAGTAAATCTTGATAATTTCCTGTGTTTGAAGAAACCCTTGTATCGTCATGACTTCTAAATCCCAATTCGTGCTGTCCGAGAAAACAAACAACATCGATAAGTCTTTCTAATATTTGCCTATTTTTATCGACTAGTTCATTGTGTTGGCCGTGACTAATTTCCAACTGTTTATTAAGGTCGTGTTCAATTCTGGTTTTGCCGAAGACTTTTTCTTTTATGACGGCCTGTAAACGCGCTTTGGACATAATGTGTCTTTTTACAGCTTTATGGAAATTGTTTAAATCGGAAAAACCAGTTTTATTTCAAAGACCTTTTTCATTTTCAAAAGGTAAACATGGCCAACAAAATTTTTTACTTATATTTTCACACCCTGTTAGCCATTAAAATTGTTCGTATTGTTTTTCCGGTTAAAAATGTCTAATACAGTTTTTCATTTTTGTGGTTAAATTTTTCATAGGCAATTTTGCCCTTCCTTTGAAAATTATTTGAAGCTTATCAGAGAGGTTCAATGTTGAAAATCCCTTTATTAAGACACACACCACACATTCACACACACTTTTCTTACTAAATTCTCCAACATTTTTAACGTTATTACCGACAGCCGAAGTTGACGGTATTTGCATATCCACGTACGTATTATTGTCTTCCATATCATACCACGCACGATGCGATGCGATGTACGTATCACGCAACACACGGATAGCCGTTCAAACAAAGAACCTACTCCAACGATAGCTTCCGCCACCACTTAAAGCACGCGACTGAAATGCAAAAATTGCAAGCAGCCGGTGGAAAGTTCAATAACCTCTGGCTCAATTCACAGAAAATCAAGCATACAGGAACTTGGCCTCATAGAAGCTAGCAGCCCGCATAGGTTCTATTCGAAATTCTATTGTGGCTGGGTCGGAGTCAAGGCCGCATTTATTATGGGCTATTATAATTAAGACAATATTTTAGCATTCTTAATATTAACTAAATTATTGGTTTCCTATTTCAAAAATTACAATTTAGAAGATGTTTTGTAATTTTTTTTTTTTGGGAAGCACTGCTTCCCTGCTTCCGTGGACTGCACGCCCCTGATATGTATTGTTTATTTCCTTTTGTTAAGGTCACCTGGATTTATTAACCGCTTTACGGCAATGTTACGACTATAACGAATATTATATTTTCAACTTATGTATGTGCATTGACTCTCGAAAAATATGATTTTATTTCGATTAATATTTTGTTTTTTCATTGTTTTGTTTTTTTTGTTTTAAGGCAAATTTCGCTTTGTCCATAAAATTGTAACAATTTTTCTGCGACAGTAACGCATACTTTTGTTTGTTTAATTGTTGTTTGATATAAGGCTTTAGAAGGTAATAGTTACCTTAATATAATATACTAAAAATATTTAGCTTGCTCGAATTTTAAATATTCAGTTTTCAAATGTAATTATAAAATTATGTCGAATTTCGATGAAGTCTCACTCGTTTTTATCTAGTTGTTTATTAAAACATATCAACTTTTTCTAAAATATGTGATTTTTTGACCTAATTCTGACACCGGTTTGGGCGAACAAGATGTTTAATTAAGAGGAGTGGTGCAATTCCGCGTTATTAGAATTTAAAATTGAATTTACAGCGGCAAAAGCACAGAGAAGTTTAAATTAATACACGAATGCAAAATGCAAGTGCCCTGGTTCCCAGGGAGCATAAAAAGAAGGCCGCGGTGTATTATCATCTGAGAATATGCATGCGGCATTCTGCAGGAAGTTCTCGTATAGTGCTCCTTAATATAGAATTTTTGCAGGCGGTGATACTTTGATAAGTAAAATAAAACATTCTTAGTCGAGAAAGGAGAGAAAATCACATTTAAAGTTTTTAATCCTATAGATACACTATGTCTATAAATTATCGAATATTTTAAAATGCAAATCAACTTCTCTTTTTTTTTTTTGACTGATAGGCAATTAGGTCTGGGTTTTAGAAGAGGGTAACTAATGTCTCAATAGACTAACTAGTGCAAGCCCACATATATTGTTCTATTCACATTATATGCATGTAACAAATGGGGTGTAACAAGAGTGAGGAAACGGCCAAATATCTTAGGTACCGATTATCTGACTTTAATGAAAATATCTACATTTAAGTATGAATATATGCCAGATTCGTTATAAATGGAAAATTATATTTTTAATGGAACATCTTATAGTCAAAAGCAGTGTTATCGTGCGGGTCATACCATTTATCAGCGACAAACTTTTTAAGTTGGTTTTTCTTTTATTACGTGTAATCATATCCTCCGCATAAAAAAGATAAATTAGATAGACCTATGATATTTTCATATGAAAAAAGAGGCCAATATCCAGGAGTCAGTAGC
This sequence comes from Kuschelorhynchus macadamiae, assembly GCA_030620095.1. Taxonomy (NCBI): domain Eukaryota; kingdom Metazoa; phylum Arthropoda; class Insecta; order Coleoptera; family Curculionidae; genus Kuschelorhynchus; species Kuschelorhynchus macadamiae. Next base: position 104,945 of record JAUTXW010000168.1, read on the forward strand.
AAAAGCTCTGGTAATCGGTATAAGGACTCTGCAGAAAATTGTGCATGAAAAAAACCATAATATACTACCGAAGAAGATTAAGAAAGGTACACGAAAAAAGCCAAAGACAGAAGACTTAAGTGACAATGTAAAAATGGATGTTCGTAATGCAATTTACGATTTATACACATCAAAAACTAATATAACCCTTCAAGTTTTAAAAGAAGCTTTAAAAAATCGAGGCATATTGGAAATTGGACTAAAATCGTTGTCAAAATTAATACAAATTTTGGGTTTTCGATATAAAAAGGACTGTAATCGAAGATTTTTATGCGAGTTTCCACATATAGCAAGTCAGCGTATCCAGTTTTTAAAGAAATACATGGAAATTCAAAATTTAGAAAAGTGGTATTTTTAGGCGAGACTTGGATATTTTCTAATGGAAGTGGTTCGAAATCTTGGCAAGACGAGTCTGTAAAAAGTGTCAAGAGAAAAAAGGGATGTGGGACGGGAAAACGGTTCATCATTTTGCATGCAGGTTCTCCTAGGTGCAAGTTTACTGTTTTTTTCAACATCCAAAAATATGGATTACCATGATAATATGAACTGTGAACTGTTTGAAACGTGGTTAAAAGAAGTCCTGGAAGAAAAGTGATATTTATGACTGGCTAATAAAAGAAAATCAAAATCCTTTACCCAATATGCTGAAACTAGAACTTCTTTTATCTATTAAAAAACCAACAATATATGCCGTAGATGAAATACTACGGGAAAATGGACATGAGGTTTTATGACTGCCGCCATACCACTGCCAGTATAACCCAATAGAATTAATATGGGCTGGGGCAAAATGATATTACGAAAAACACGTGAACGATGGTCTTACATCAGATGAAGCGTAAATTGTTTGGCAAGATTCATTAAATTATATTACGCCGGAGTAATAGAAGAAATCTGTGGAACATACGGAGAAATTAATATGGGATTGGTGGAATCGAGAACGAGTTGAATAGATGAACTAGATGTCGAAATAGCACCAATGATCATTGCGCCATTTGAGGACGACTCAGAATTTGAGGACTTTTTAAGTGATGATGATATTTTTTAGTCTATAATATTAAAAAGTTTCTGAAGGATTATATTAGTCTTTGACGAGTATAAATCATAAATTGCATTATGAATATCCATTTTTGCAATGTAAGTTAAGTCTTTTGCCTTAGGCTTTTTTCGTGTAGATTTTCTAATCTTCTTCGGAAGTAAATTATGTTTTTTTCATGCACAAGTTTCTGTACATTCCTTATACCGATTCTATATATATATATATATATATATATATATATATATATATATATATATATATATATATATATAGTGTTTAGCTTTCTTGGGTATAGTAAAAACATATACCCAAGAAAATTAAAGACTATATTATAATATTTAAGGTTTAAGAAAAAGATAATTATATTATATATATATATATATATATATATATATATATATATATATATATATATATATATATATATATATATATATATATATAATATATATATATATATATATATATATATATATATATATATATATATATATATATATATATATATATATATATATATATATATATATGTATTTTTCGCATGCATGGACCTTAATTTTAGACTGAAATTTGAAGAAATCGGATAAGTAGTTTTTTAGCTACGCCGCGAACAGACAGACTGACGGACAGACATACCTACAGACAGACGGAATTGAGAAAACATGTTTTCCGGCATCTAGGGACCCTTAAACGTAAAGATCTGAAAAAATCTCACGAGGGAAGTAATAACTAATTATCTTGTGTTTTTAACAAAAGTGTATAATATTTTTGGAAAATAATTTTTTTTTTGTTATCACAATACAAAAAAAAAGTTTTCTTTGCACAGATGTGGCCCGCATTTAATAAATGACACTGTATAAGTGGTTAGATTTTTAGGTCAAGCGGGGTTCATAATTTTTGGTGATTGATAAAAAAATCTCACTTTCATTAAGTGGCTCTATAAACAGAACATATCCTGATTGTTCCACTGATTCGAACCGTCTTCCGACTTTATAAGGGTGCTTGCCATTTTGTGTATTTTTGTTTTTGCCGACCAAAAAATTTTAACCAAATACATATTTAGCGAATTTTCTTATTTAGTCTCTCGGCATTTAGTATATAAAATAATATTAAGTGGCTATCTTAATAATATTGCGTAATATAATACAAAAACTATTTTCTTTCTCCCTGTGTATTTGTAAATAGCCCATCGGGATTGAATAGCTCCATAAAAGAATCACACATTTTGCTATTCACTGTATTTTCTGATTTGATGCATAATGTTGTTAACCTTTGGACCCGCACAATAAGACCGCATTCGACTTTTTTTAAAATCTGCGTAAAATTCTCAATACTTTTTATTAAGAGCACTTTTTATGAAGGTCAGTAACAAATAGGGTGAATTATCAAATTCACCCTATTTGTTACTTCCTTATAGAAATAATAATAAGTCTTTAATCCGTTTGAAAAATATGTATAGTTCTTTTTAATACAAACAAAACAGTTATGGCGACTACAAACACTCAAATTGGGAAAATGGTGTAGAGCGTATATAGGATACGTTAATAGTTATTGAGGTAGGATACATGCGTTTCACTTAGTTTTCTAGCTATGTTAAAGACCTAAAATTAAGCTATGTTAAAGACCTAAAACGCAGGCAATTTCTCTGGTGAATATGTCGTAGAAAAATAACGCGCCTTTAAAATTCGTTAATTTTCAATATATTTTGTACGGAAGCGTAGAAGGGCCACAATTTTTTTTATTTTTTTATTCTGAGTTTAAAGTCGGAATTTAACAAAATTCTGAGTTTAAAGTCAGAATTTAACAAAATTCTGAGTTTAAAGTCAGAATTTAACAAAATTCTGAGTTTAAAGTCAGAATTTAACAAAATTCTGAGTTTAAAGTCAGAATTTAATAAAATTCTAAGTTTAAAGTCAGAATTTAACAAAATTCTTAGTTCAAAGTCGGAATTTAACAAAATTCTGAGTTTAAAGTCGGAATTTAACTAAATTCTGAGTTTAAAGTCAGAATTTAGCTAAATTCCGAGTTTAAAGTCAGAATTTAACAAAATTCTGAGTTCAAAGTCAGAAATTAACTAAATTCTTAGTTTAAAGTCAGAAATTAACTAAATTCTGAGTTTAAAGTCGGAGTTTAACTAAATTCTGAGTTTAAAGTCAGAAATTAACGAAATGCATTTTTGGCGTCTCCTGCCAAACCTGAAATTGGTGTCAGGAGATAGACAATTAAATATTAAGACAGATAAGTGAAATCCATTTCGTTGCAAGTAAATTCGTTTGAGATGTCTCGAGCTTCAAAGGTTCAAAATTGTCATTGTTCTAGCGCCATTTTCTCGAAAACAGTTAAATTTAGGCATAAGAAAAGTAACTCAATAAGTACTTGGATTTTTTAGAAAAATATAAAAATTTAATAAAATATAGGGCATTTCATTTAAGAAAGGATGATGCCTCCGGTTTGAGGTAGAAGCGGCAACACCGCGCAATTTTAAATATTTTATAATGAGTGTATATTATGTTCATCTATGGCCAAAGCGAAATTCTCAAAACATCCTATTCGTTGATTCTCCAGATATTTCTAATAGGACACTCAACTTGAATCACCTTGAAACAGAGGGGGAGCTCTGTCAGTATGTTTTCGCGAGACACCCTTAAACCTTAAATGTTTTCTTGTATACATTTTGGCTTTTTTTTCAGCAATAGAAATAAATAAAAATACATAAAATGAACTAATTAAACATATGTTTAATTTGTCAGGGACTTATTTAACATTCAAAAATCAAAATAGGAAACTTTTATTTTGTACCCTCCCCCTTTTATCATTTTTTTAACTATCTGTAGTTTGGTGGAACAATTCATAGCACATTTGCCATTATTCAAAAAAGAATATTGAACTTGTTTTTTTGGTTCCAGTCTGTTATACAATCGTACGGACTAAATTCTGACTTTAAACTCAGAATTTTGTTAAATTCCGACTTTAAACTCAGAATTTTGTTAAATTCTGACTTTAAACACAGAATTTAGTTAAATTCCGACTTTAATCTCAGAATTTTGTTAAATTCTGACTTTAAACTCGGAATTTAGCTAAATTCTGACTTTGTACTCAGAATTTAGTTAAATTCCGACTTTAAACTCAGAATTTTGTTAAATTCTGACTTTGAACTCAGAATTTTGTTAAATTCCGACTTTAAACTCAGAATTTTGTTAAATTCCGACTTTAAACTCAGAATTTTGTTAGATTCTGACTTTAAACTCAGAATTTTGTTAAATTCTGACTTTTTCGGAATTTAGCTAAATTCTGACTTTAAACTCAGAATTTTGTTAAATTCTGACTCTAAACACAGAATTTAGTTAAATTCTGACTTTAAACACAGAATTTAGTTAAATTCCGACTATAAACTCAGAATTTTGTTAAATTCTGACTTTTCGGAATTTTAAATTCTGACAGAATTTAGTTAAATTCCGACTTTAAACTCAGAATTTTGTTAAATTCTGACTTTAAACTCAGAATTTTGATAAATTCTGACTTTAAACTCAGAATTTTGTTAAATTCTGACTTTAAACTCAGAATTTTGTTAAATTCCAACTTTAAACTCAGAATTAAAAAATAAAAAAAATTGTGGCCCTTCTACGCTTCCGTAATTTTGGTCAAAAAAGTCCCAAAAATTTAATTTTGTACTTTGGTTTAAATAGTAATTATCGTTAAATATCTTATTATAAAGAGTGATTCTTTTTTTTAACGTGATGTTTAATGTGTATGCACTTTGAATCTTTATACTCACAAAAATAAACATCATAGCTAAATATTTATAGGGGAGATGAAATTAAACAATGGCGTTGTATTGAACTTTCATTTTGAAGTTAGCTGCATTTCTTTACTAAGAAAATTACTTAACATCAAGGGTCTACGACTGCCCCCATACGCTTTTATAGTTTTGGATTCTTTAAATACGCAGCTGTCACTTATACCCAATTACTTTGAAGTCTTGAACACTAATGTGGTACGTCACGGTGTTTCCTTAAAATACCGCTTTATGTTGTTTTTGTTCAGGTATGACAAACTAAGTTATGATATTTTTAATTTTCTATAAAGTGTGGATGAAAGACGAAAGCTGATGTTTTTTCTTATGGGACGTGACACCATTGCCATTTTAACCTGTTACTCGTATGTTATGGTCTACAATACATACAAAACTAATTGAGATTGACAAATTCGGACCGAATATAACGGAGTTTAATTGCCGTATACCGAAATACGGTGACTGTATAAGGACGGTGGCGATAATAGGGTTACCAGTTTTTGATTGGTTCGGTGATATTGCTACTAAATTCGTTTTGGTTACTTTTTGCCAACCTGGGTTTCTTATGAGGATTCTTGTTTTAGTGTATTATTTTCATAGTTTTTGCGATTTTAAAAATAAATATTGATTCAAACGACAATTTCTAAGCCAATGGCCATATGGAGAAATGTGTTTAAGCTTGGTTCACCTGCTTTTTGCTTGTAATTATAAAGTGTTTCTGATGAATTTGTAAATGACTGTGACCGTAAATGTTTTAAGTTTAAGTTAACTCCAAGAAGAGTTATTAAATATCGCACATTATTATATTTTGGTTTTACTTTGCTGTAAAAGATAATATTGTTTTATGTCTTAGTGTATGTTTTACTTTATTTAGCACCTCAATTTGAGGTAGAAGCTCTCAAAGATTACCATAAAAGACACTTTATTTTGTAGGCCTTGTTCAGTACATGCTACCTAACTAAATTCACTTGGGAGACAACCATCATTAATCACTTGCACAAACATTGTTATTTGTTAAAAATCTAAATGAGAAAGTAAGTTTGCACTAGAAATTTTTTCTGCTGCATATTACTTAACCTTTTAGATGATCCAACTTTCTTCTATTAATGTGTTAAAGTAGATTAATTTAGTCATATTTTGCGAAAAACTAACGACAATATAATATAAATTTTGCATCAATATGGCGGGTGGGCTTTTATTGTCGCCACTGTCCTTATAAAGTTACTGTAGACCAGCGCCCCCTATCTCCAGAACTACAAGTACAAGAGGTAATAGTTTCCTTGTAGTAAATAATTACTGTAATTCTTGCCTCTAAGTTGCCACCGAAGAATTAAGGCTGGTAATAGCCAGTTTAAAGTAACATTAGACGATAACTTTTTCTACTCTTCTACGACTCGTTTTACTTTATAGTAATACTTTATAGGAGTACATTTGGACGTAATGGATTAATCGCTGCAATGTTCAGGAAGGGTCTGATACTTAAAAGTTGTAATTTGGTAAAGAGATTAAAAGCAGTAACTTTGAAAAATTACTATTATGTCACTAAAAAGAAGTGACGACTTTAGAATCAATTTCGTAAGTGGTTGCTTGGCAGTAGTTATTATATAATTACTTTTTTTGGAAAATTACTATAAAGTGTTATTCGCAGTAACAAATACATAGATAATACTTAAAAACGTGTAACCCAAAGTGGTTAATGATATATAGTAGGATTATTAGCAATAAATACATAAAAACCGTTAAAGAGTAGTAGTGGAAACAGTTATAGCTACTCTAGTGGCCAGCTGGTCCATAATTCAATTATTAAAATACCTGTAATCAAAAGGTTACCTGATAGGTTTGACAATGTCAGTTTTGTTGATTTACAAAAATGAATGGTTTGACTAAAATCTAAAGAATTTAAATTCTAATTATTCTGGATTATGGATATAGACATGCGAAATAATTTTTAATGATACATATCAGACATCTGATAACTAAATCTATCGAAAGTAAAATTAGCAAAAAATTTCGCGGAAAGGTAAAAGATGCTGTTCGTTCTGAGAGACTGGTAGGGTCAATAATTCCTTGTCTTGCTTCTAAAACACCAGCAAGGGAAAACAGCGTTTCAATTTTAAAAGTAGGTTGTAAAAAACAACTGAAACAATACAATACAAAAAAATACCTAATACAACAAACAATAAATGAATGAAAATAAGAAATGTTTTTAAAATGTTGTCCATTTGCTTCCTTACAGTAGGCAAAATACTATGGGAAAACATTTAATACATTAAAAAGAATGCCATCCTCGTCATCATTCGTCTACATTCAATTTCTATTCGCTACTTTAAATCCTCGAAATCATTGGGTTTTGTTTTATACGCCACATTTTTAAGGTGTCCTTACAAAAAGTAGTCGAGGGAGGTCAAGTCCGGAGACCGAGGTAGTCACTTTATTGTACCCCTACGTCCAATTCATCCAGTCCAAAAAAACGTTTTTAAATATTCCCGAACATTCCGAGCAAAATGCAGTGGAGCACCATCCTGCTGAAACCATATTTCATAATTTGCTGCTCCATTACCTAAAAAGATCAAGTTTAAATACTTAATACAGCAGGAACTTACGGTTATTCGAAAATAGTTCCGCAATAGTTGGAAAATTTTCGGTCCTTAAATGATTCAAATATATTTCTCCATTTAATGTGTTTTCCATGAAAAAGGGACCGATTATTTTTGCACCCTTTATGCCAATTTTTATCTTTTGGAGAAATTGGGTATGATTTTCACATATCCAATGTGGATTTTCCCTAGTTCAATATCAACAATTATCCTTGTTAACTTTTCTATTAAAAAAAAGTTGCTTCGTCAGAAAAAAATAATTTGATTGACTACATTTAGAATGGTATTGCAACGTTCCATCATGATTTCACAAAATTCCAAGCGCCTTTCGTGATCATCCTCAGAGAGTTCTTGCACCAAAGTTATTTTTCTCTTCCTAATATTCTGGTAGAAAGGTCCGGATTTTCTTCTAGACTGATTAAAACATTCAGAGCCTTATCACCATGTGTTGCGCATTTAGGTCTGCCAAAGCGTTTACTTTTACCTTTCTGTAAGTAAAGTAATTCCAGTAAAAAGAGCTTTTTATTCGTATCAAATATTTTCTTTACACACAACGATAATAACACTTTCTATATATATTTTACGGACGATGATAGGAAAAAGACGTTAGTTACTTGACAAAGACAGACAACTCTTCTTCTTTTTTAATAATTACAGGCTAGTTCTTCCACATTGTTGCTTTACCTAATTAGTTGAATCAAGAATGTGGCAACACTGTACTGTAGGCTTACTCCTATAAGACATTTTGCATATCAGAATTGTTATTTACTACATTCCCTCTCAATTCTGCAGTTATGTAAAATGTTACAACTCGTTTAAAAATCATTTTTTATACTTTTAGTCTACTACATTCAATTTATCTCTCAGATAAACAAACTGAGTATGAGACAAAGATTTTGTGAACATATCAGAAACTTGTTCGTTAGTAGGAATATAATTTAAAATAATATTTCCGTTGCTGATGTGATCACGAATAAAATATTGTTTCACATCAATGTGTTTCGATCGTTTTGTTTCTAGCGTAGAAGCCATTTTTATACATGATTGATTATCTTCATATATATTAACTGGAAAAATTTCTTTTTGTAAAATTTCTTTTAAAAGTTGGCTTATGAAAATGACTTCTTGCAAACAATTCGAAAGTGCAACATATTCTGATTCAGAACTTGAAAGTGATACAGTGTTTTGCTTTTTGGTTTTCCAAAATACTACATTTTTAAATATTTTAATTATATATCCCGAAACACTTTTTCTGTCACTTGAGTCACTTGCAAACAAACAATAAATGAATGAAAATAAGAAATGTTTTTAAAATGTTGTCCATTTGCTTCCTTACAGTAGGCAAAATACTATGGGAAAACATTTAATACATTAAAAAGAATGCCATCCTCCTCGATTCGTCTACATTCAATTTCTATTCGCTACTTTAAATCCTCGAAACCTTGGGGTTTGTTTTATACACCACATTTTTAAGGTGTCCTCACAAAAGTAATCGAGGGAGGTCAAGTCCGGAGACCGAGGTAGTCACTTTATTGTACCCCTACGTCCAATTCATCCAGTCCAAAAAAACGTTTCTAAATATTCCCGAACATTCCGAGCAAAATGCAGTGGAGCACCATCCTGCTGAAACCATATTTCATAATTTGCTGCTCCATTACCTAAAAAGATCAAGTTTAAATACTTAATACAGCAGGAACTTACGGTTATTCGAAAATAGTTCTGCAATAGTTGGAAAATTTTCGGTCCTTAAATGACTCAAATATATTTCTCCATTTAATGTGTTTTCCATGAAAAAGGGACCGATTATTTTTGCACCCTTTATGCCAATTTTTATCTTTTGGAGAAATTGGGTATGATTTTCACATATCCAATGTGGGTTTTCCCTAGTTCAATATCAACAATTATCCTTGTTAACTTTTCTATTAAAAAAAAGTTGCTTCGTCAGAAAAAAATAATTTGATTGACTACATTTAGAATGGTATTGCAACGTTCCATCATGATTTCACAAAATTCCAAGCGCCTTTCGTGATCATCCTCAGAGAGTTCTTGCACCAAAGTTATTTTTCTCTTCCTAATATTCTGGTAGGAAGGTCCGGATTTTCTTCTAGACTGATTAAAACATTCAGAGCCTTATCACCATGTGTTGCGCATTTAGGTCTGCCAAAGCGTTTACTTTTACCTTTTCTGATTAACGAAATTTTTGGTTAAGATCTTGCAGGTTTCGCATTCTATAACCATCATCCATTATAATTAAAATTTTAAACCTATGGGTTTCAGCTAAACGATGCATTTTTGTAAATCAACAAAACTAACATTGTCAAAGTCAAACATATCAGGTAACCTTTTCTGGGCAAGTATTTTAATAAATAACAAGTAATACATGAAATTATAGATATTAGACTCTTATTTTCGCAAAAACTGTTGACTTTCATAAATAGCGTAACTAATAAACATTATTTAGAATTTTACGTGGATTTTAAAAAACTGATATAATATTGGGTGTTTCATTAAAAAAAAATTCTTATATAATAGAATAAAGGTAAATTTGGCAGCAATGCGGAACTCACCATTGGATCCGGCATAATTTCATATCTAAGTGTGGATATTATTGCCAAATAATATTGCAAATTTAAAACCATTGTATTTCACACTTTTCTTATTTGCGTTACCAAGTTTTCCCTTATATTCATTTTCTCCGACACGCCGTTCTGTGAATGCTTAACCCAAATTGAAATGCAAATGAACCTTTTCTAAATGGAAAGAACAATCCCAGAATGGTGTAAATCCTTGTTTGTAAAATATATTTAAGCGCAAAAGAGGTCAGCTAGCAATTGTTTGGTCAAATCATATAAACGTTTATGCTCGTTTCGCTTCTTTTTACCCGACTGCACGGGAAAAGAAAGTTAACGTGTTTAACAATCATGTAATTTATCCATTGATTGTTACCACCTGCACTTGCATCGATTTTCTGGAATGAGGCATCGAAAGATATGTCTATATTCCATGCAGGGGCGTACGGTGAAATTTTAAGAAAGGGAAGCAATTTTTAGAAACTTACCTATTTGTAATGTAATTCGATTTTTCCATCATTTTTTCCAAATTTGTCAATGACGTCATCATAAAAACGTCGATGCTCCGACATATTTTGGAGAAGCTTATTTTCAATAGACAACAGCGATGTATGCGAAAGTCTCTCCTACCCCGTTGAATTTCTCACGAAATTTTTTATACGTTTAAGTGTTGAAACATTCCGTTCTACTGATGAACTTATGGCAGGTATTGTCAATACTAATTCACACAATTTCGACACGTGTACATCTTTCACCTCCTTGTCTTTTAAAAATTGCATTAGTTTTTTAGCGTTATTTTTTGCGCTAATGTCATCAGTTTCGTAAATCATTTTAGTTCAGATCGCAGTAACACTCGGTCGAAAAACTGACCATAATAATGAAGAACAGACTTAAACGCATCTTCTGGAAAAGTTTTTCCTTTAAATGCATCAAAATTGCAGAGCTCGAGGAATTTAAAATCATTTAAACCGTTAAATCTATAGTTTATTTGTTGCTGAATTTGATCGATTATTTCATAAAAGAGGCGTCTGTATGATGTTTGAACATCTCCCACTTTGTCTGTTCGAAGACGCTTGGCTTGTGGCTCTACATTCAACGTCATCGTTTTCTCCCAAAATAGGTCAAAGTCATCTCTTTTTTGGCTTAACATGGACTTAGAATTGAAGTTTGTGGAGCACCAAATAAAAGTAATTCCAGTAAAAAGAGCTTTTTATTCGTATCAAATATTTTCTTTACATACAACGATAATAACACTTTCTATATATATTTTACGGACGATGATAGGAAAAAGACGTTAGTTACTTGACAAAGACAGACAACTCTTCTTCTTTTTTAATAATTACAGGCTAGTTCTACCACATTGTTGCTTTACCTAATTAGTTGAATCAAGAATGTGGCAACACTGTACTGTAGGCTTACTCCTATAAGACATTTTGAATATCAGAATTGTTATTTACTACATTCCCTCTCAATTCTGCAGTTATGTAAAATGTTACAACTCGTTTAAAAATCATTTTTAATACTTTAAGTCTACTACATTCAATTTATTTCTCAGATAAACAAACTGAGTATGAGACAAAGATTTTGTGAACATATCAGCAACTTGTTCGTTAGTAGGAATATAATTTAAAATAATATTTCCGTTGCTGATGTGATCACGAATAAAATATTGTTTCACATCAATGTGTGTTTCTAGCGTAGAAGCCATTTTTATACATGATTGATTATCTTCATATATATTAACTGGAAAAATTTCTTTTTGTAAAATTTCTTTTAAAAGTTGGCTTATGAAAATGACTTCTTGCAAACAATTCAAAAATGCAACATATTCTGATTCAGAACTTGGAAGTGATTGTGTTTGTGTGTTTGCTTTTTGGTTTTCCAAAATACTACATTTTTAAATATTTTAATTATATATCCCGAAACACTTTTTCTGTCACTTGAGTCACTTGCAAAATCTGAGTCCACATATCCTTTCAAAATATTAGTTACATAATTTTTATTTGATTTTTCATATTTTAAGCCGAAATTTTGAGTATATTTCAAATATTTTAACACATTTTTAAGTTCCCTCCAATGTTCGCTTGTATAACAGTTTTGATATTTTGTAAAATATGTTATCGCATAACATATATCTGGTCTGCTTGCTAACATAATATACATTAAGGATCCTATCAACTGTCTGTATGGAACATTTGCTAAGTTTGAATTATTAAATTTATTTTTAGTCAACTCCAGATTTATTTTAGTTTGAACTGGTATTTTTGATGTTTTACAATCAGTCATATGGAAATCAATTAAAATTTTATCAAGTAAATCTTTCTGATGAATTTTTATACAGTTATTTTCAAATATTATGTTTAACCCTAAAAGATTTCTTTTAATTTTACTTATTTTTAATTCATACTTTGAAACTAAAATTAGATCATCAACATGGATTAACAAGTATGTTGATTCATCAAAATATAAGCAAGGATCGCTTTTTGATCTTTTAAAACCTATTTCTAAAACGTAATTGTTAAATTTTTCATACCAGCATTTAGGTGATTGCCTCAAACCATAAAGAGCTTTATTTAATCTACATACAAAATGTTTGCTTACATTCAGTCCTTGAGGTATTTTCATAAACACAGGTTGTTTTAATGTTCCATTTAAGAATGCACTTTTGACGTCCAACTGATGTACTTTCAGATCATTTTGTACACTTAGAGCTAGAAGAATTCGCATGGTGACCATACGTGCAACTGGAGCATACACTTCTTCTTCTATATCTGTCAACTGATATCCTCTTGCTACCAAACGAGCTTTGAACACATTTTCCACAATACCATTGCACATTACTTCCTTTTTCCGAAAAATCCATTTCGAGTCAATGATTTTGTCTGATTTCGGTACACTTTTCACTGGCACTAATTTCCAGGTCTGGTTTTCTTCTAAAGAATTAAATTCTTCTTGCATTGCTTTCTTCCATCTTGGGTCCTTTTCAAGTGCTTCTTCGTAAGTTTCTGGTACATCTTTAGACAAATCTTGCACTGATAATGCTGTCATGAGACTTTCATTCCAGCTTAGGTCATAGTCTTCCAAGTTTCTGGGTAATGTCACTTTCCTTGAACTTCTTCTTGTCTTCTGCTTAGTTCTTTCTTGTGTAGATTCATTTAAATTGCCATTTTCTATTTCATTTTCTCTTTCAACTTCATTTTCTGTCTCTTCCTTGTTGTTTTAGACTCTTTATTTGTTTCTTCCTCTTCTTTTGACATTTCAACTATATTTTTCTGCTGCTGGTCATTCTTTTCATTTTTGGTTTTTCATCAAAAATTACGTTTCTTACAACTGTTACTTTTTGTTTGTTTTCATCCCATAGTCGATATCCGTTGTTTGTATATCCTACTAGAATCAATTTTTCACTTCGGGGATCTAGTTTATTTGTTCTGTCTTCCTTTTGAACATGCATATAAGCATCACATCCAAAAACTTTTATTTTCTCCAGGTTTGGCTTTTCGTTTTTCCAAATTTCAGCCGGTGTTTTATCTGTAACTCTTGATGTTGTCCTATTTATTAAGTATATTGCTGTGCCCACCGCTTCTTCCCAGAATTCCTTTGGTAGATCTGCTTCAAATATCAAACATCTGGCTCTTTTCATGATAATCCTGTTCATTCTCTCAACGACTCCATTTTGCTGTGGCTTGTATGTCTGACTGTATATTCAACCTGAATACCTTTCTGTTTACAATAGTTTTTAAACTCATGTGAGACATATTCCCCACCATTGTCAGCTCGTAGACGCTTAACTCTGGAATTGAATTTGTTTTCTACCAGGGCTATATAGTTTTGAAACTTGTTAATAACTTCGCTTTTTCTTTCCAGAAAATAGCAAATTGTGAAATGAGAGAAATGGTCTATAAATGTTATAAAGTAACGTTTACCATTGTGGGATGTTGGATTTATAGGACCACACACATCTGTTGATACAACTTCCAAAATCTGCCTGGGTTTCCTTTCGTCAGAGAGATATTTATAGGGTGCCTGGGTTTGCTTCCCTTTTAAACATATGTGACATATTTTTGTTGTAGGATATTGGGATGAATGTCCCATTCTTCGGTGCCATAGATCATGTGCTTCCTGAGACAAATTTGCACTTGTTGTACTCTGCACTTTAAAGTTTATGACATACAAGTTTCCACAAAGATTTCCTACTGCTAGGCTTACATTTTCTTTTAAGATTTTTACTTCTTTGTTTTCGAATATTATTTTCAGTCCTCTTTGTTCTATCTTTTTAACTGATAACAACTTGTACATAAGGTTTTCACACACCATAACATTTTCTAGTCTTACTTTTTGACCGTCCCTTGTTTCCAGACATAAATTTCCCTCTTTATATGATTCTACTACTTGACCTACTTTTGCTAGTTGTATTTTATGATTTATTTCTCTAATATTTGTTAAATATTTTTCAAATTTGGTACTTACTAGATGGTTAGTTGCTCCACTGTCAACTATAAACTTGATACTTGGCATTTCACTCCAACATATCACACTTTCTGTTGTCATAAATGCTATTTCGTTTTCTTCCTCTGCCATATGACACTGTGATTTGTCCTTCTTCTGACACTCAGATCTTTTATGCCCTGTGAGGCCACAATTATAGCATTTATAAGGAAAACTGCCCTTTTGATTATCACTTCTATTTCCAGAAAGATTTCCTCTTGAGTGATTTCCACTATAATTTCTTCTGCCTCTTTCTCTGTTCTTCCATCTGTTTTTATACCCTAAGAACACCTGAGACTCACTTTCTTCTTTCTCATTTTTATTTTTATTCTGTCTTTCTTCTTCCATTAATAACTTGTTCTTCACAATGTCTAGAGTAACTGTTGACGTTGACTGGCAATACAGAATATCGATAGCGGTTACTACAGAGTTATAAGATGATGGCATAGCTGCCAAGAGCTGTGAAATGACTTCCGTGTCGTCAATTTTTCCACCACTATTTTTAATATTTAGTACTGTCTTTTCAAATTCTATTAAAAATTCATTTAACTTGTCTTTCTCTTTAAATTTTAAGTTTCTTAATTTACTTTGTAGGCTCACTAAGTTAGCAATTCCTTTATTTAAATGTGTTCCTCTGAGTTCGTTCATTATTTCTTTTGCATATTTCTTTCCATTGATCATTTCCAGTGAATTATCTGCTAAACATTGCACTATTACATTTCTGGCTTTAACATCTTTCTTTTTGAATTCCGCCACAAGTTGTGCGTTATCTGTTGGTGTAGGGGGTTCCTTCTCAAGAACATCTAGTGCATCATACTGTTCTAATAACAATTTTACTCGGAATTCCCAGTTGGCAAATCCCGTACCGTCAAAGGGTTTCACTGTTAAAGTTACATTACTTGCCGCCATTGTCTTTTTCAAGAATGTCACGTATTCTAGTCCAATGTGTTTTTCACTTTTTTCACAACTTTCCACTTTTATTTTCCTGGTGCACTACTCACTTTGGGTGTCTGGGCCCATAACCTGAAGTTTGTGGAGCACCAAATAAAAGTAATTCCAGTAAAAAGAGCTTTTTATTCGTAACAAATATTTTCTTTACATACAACGATAATAACACTTACTATATATATTTTACGGACGATGATAGGAAAAAGACGTTAGTTACTTGACAAAGACAGACAACTCTTCTTCTTTTTTAATAATTACAGGCTAGTTCTAACACATTGTTGTTTTACCTAATTAGTTGAATAAAGAATGTGGCAACACTGTACTGTAGGCTTACTCCTATAAGACATTTTGCATATCAGAATTGTTATTTACTACAAGAATTATCCACCTTTTTTAGGCAAAAAGCAATATCATTTATTTTAGTTTGTAATATATTAAAAACATTGTCCGAGAATGGAAATATTTCTGAAAATATGTTCAACAAATAATTAAAATTAAAATCTCGTTTCAAACAGTCCAAAAACCTTCTCGAACTATTTATTGATTCTGAGTCCCACGTTTCATTATTTTCTATTATATTCTCAATCAGTGATTCACGATTTTCAGTTACTGTTAACACAAGTCTTCCATTATAGTTTCACCTTGGGCAATAGTTTGTGAACAATGGAGTCCAAAGCTTGTGTACGTTTTGTTGACTTGGAAAAAAAAGCAGCCATGCCACTTAAAGTAACGAAAAATACTTTACCCTATTTAATGTGATTGACGGACTGGGATAAAACTAAATTTAATTTATGAGCAAAACAATGGACAAACACTGCACTTGGGAAATTTTCTCGAACTTTAGCTTGCAGACCCCCTAATTGTCCTCCCATCATAGCTTTGAGCAACTAATTTTTTCTCTACATTAATTTCTTTAATAACGTTATAAACTAAGGTATATAATCTGCTGTACGATTTTCGGGCACATTCTTAAAACCTAAAAATCGCTCTTGAATACTTCCGTCTGTTTTAACATAGCGTATTACTATAGATAATTGGCTAAAATTAGTGATATCAGTTGTTTCGTCCAAAACAATAGCAATGGACCGCTCCTCTCCAATCTCCTGCTTAATTCTTTTTAGAATAATGGTTGCAACAGCGGAAATTAAATCATTCTGGATTCGATTCGACGTTCCGCGAAAAACGCTAGACTGCTCTAAATAATTTTTTAAGCAATCATCATATTTAGCCATTAAACTAAATAAATCTCGAAAATTTCGTCTATTTGAAGAAACCCTTGTTTTCGTCATGATCTCTAAATCCCAATTCGTGCTGTGCGAGAAAACAAACAACATCGATAAGTCTTCTTAATATTTGCCTATTTTTATCGACTAATTCATGGTGTTGGCCGTGATTAATTTCCAACTGTTTATTAAGCGCGTGTTCAATTCTGGTTTTGCCGAAGACTTTTTCTTTTATGACGGCCTGCAAATGCGCTTTGGGCATAATGTGTCTGTTTACAGCTTTATGGAAATTGCTTAAATCGGAAAAACCGGTTTTATTCCAGAGACCTTTTTCATTTCCAAAAAGTAAACATGGGCAACAAAATAATTTACTTATATTTTTACACCCTGTTAGCTATTTAAATTGTTCGTATTGTTTTTCCGGATGAAAATGTCTAACACAGTTTTTCATTTTTGTGGTTAAATTTTTCATAAGTGGTTTTGCCCTTCCTTTGGAAATTATTTGAAGCTTATCAGCGAAGTTTAATGTTGAAAATCCTTTTATTATTAGGACACACGTCACACATTCACACACACTCTTCTTACTATATTCTCCAACATTTTTAACGTTATTACCGACAGCCGAAGTTGACGGTATTTGCATATCCACGTCCGTATAATTGTCTTCAATATCGCACCTTGCACGACGCGACGTACGTATCACACAACACACGGATAGCCGTTCAAAAAAAGAACCTACTCCAACGATAGCTTCCGCCCCCACTTAAAGCAAGCGACTGAAATGCAAAAACTGCAAACAGCCGGTGGAAAGTTCTAACTTCTTCTTCTAACTCGATTCACAAGAAATCAAGCATATAGGACTTGGCTGCAGAGAAGCTAGCGGCCCGCATAGCTTCTATTCGATTTTCTATTGTGGCTCGGTCGGAGTTAAGGCCGCATTTATTATGGGCTTGATAATTAAGATAATATTTTAGCACTTTTAATATAAACTAAATTATTGGTTTCTTATTTCAAAAATTACATTTTAGAAGATGTTTTGTAATTTTTTTTGGGGAAGCACCGCTTCCCTTGCTTCCATGGACTGCACGCCGCTGATTCCATGAGTGTTTTGGCTATATATATATATATATATATATATATATATATATATATATATATATATATATATATATATATAATTCCCACAAAAATCGAACTATTGGACTTGAATACTCTGTATATCGATAGGCAATAGCAAGTGCCGATAGGTAGCAATAGATTATCGATAGGCAGAGATATTGAAGAGTTATTTAGCATATGTACAGCTATGAGCACAAAATTCAAGTCGTGGGTTTCCAGGCATATTGTTTTGAAATTAAATAACATAAACATACACTACCAATCTAATCCTGCAATACCACAATAACTTTTGAATGTAATAATAAAAGAAATACTAAAAAATCCTCGGAGACATTTATATTTCGCATTACTTCCATACGTAGAATAAAGTTGTTTGAGTCTCTTTCGCAACTAGAGAAAACAAAATTTACATATTTATTACAATACGCGAAAGCTGAAATTCTCCTCGATCGGGTTAGAAAGATAAAGTAGAAAACGTATGCAGTAAGAATGAATATTTCGCATCGGTCCAACCAAAAGCCAAATGGAGGTCCGTCTTGCAATTTAAATGAAATAAGTTTTTGAATTCGGCTTATTTTTATCGGAATAAATTCAGATTTTTTTGCGCGGATCTCGAAAAATTGAATTTAATTTATGCAATGGGATATTTTATGAATTGATGTTTTATGTTTAAATAATAGAATTTGAATTTTTTTACGAAACTGAATGCCAAGTTGGTTTCCTAGATTGGGAAGCAGAGCCATTTTTAAAGTACTTCGTTAAAAAATCACCCTCCGGTGCAGGTCATTGATGGAGGTTTTGTAAACAGTTATACTTATAGAATATAAAATATAAAGTTTACTTTCTTTTAACTATTTTAAAAGAAAAAAATAATGAATGAACAACTCTTTCTATTAAAAAAAGAAACCAAAAGAAGTTTCATTATTTTATATGTTATTAGAAATAACAAACAATGCTAATTTTGTTTTTTTTTTGTCAAAGCTATGTATGCATATGCAGGCATTTATAGTCGAATCCGGTCTTATCGTGCAGGTCCAAAGGTCACCAACATTATGAATCAAATCAAAAAACACAGTGAATACCAAAATGTGTATTTCTGTGATTCTTTTATCGAGCTACTAAATCTCGATGGACTATTTACAAATATACAGGGAGAAAGAAAATAGTTTTTTTTTATTATATTACGCAATATTATTAAGATAGCCACTTAATATTATTTTATATATTAAATGCCGAGGGACTAAATAAGAAAATTCGCTAAATATATATTTGGTTAAAATTTTTTGGTTGGCAAAAACAGAAATACACAAAATGGCAAGTGCTTTAAAAAAAATATATATGAGCCCCGCTTGACCTAAAAATCTAACTACTTATACAGTGTCATTTATTTAAATGCGGGCCACTTCTGTGCAAAGAAAACTTGTTTTTCTTTTGTATTGTGATAACAAAAAAGTTTTATTTTGCAAAAATATTATACACTTTTGTTAAAAACACAAGATAATTAGTTATTACTTCCCTCGTGAGAATTTTTCAGATCTTTACGTTTAAGGGTCCCTAGATGCCGGAAAACATGTTTTCTCAATTCCGTCTGTCTGTAGGTATGTCTGTCCGTCAGTCTGTCTGTTCGCGGCATAGCTAAAAAACTACTTATCCGATTTCGTCACATTTCAGTCTAAAATTAAGGGCCATGCATGCGAAAACTACTTTCTATACATATATATATATATATATATATATATTTATATATATATACATATATATATATATATATATATATATATATATATATATATATATATATATATATATCTATCTATATAGCCTGTATTTTTCATTAGCCCCAAGTTTCTGATAAAGCGATTTTACCGATTTTTATATATCAAATTTTGTCTTATAATTAATAAAAAAATTTTAAACAAGCGTTAAAATTGGAACAAATATCCTATAATTATTTATTTATTGCCTAAAAAAGTAAGCAAAAAAATTGTGACAAATTTAATAAAAAAAATTTTTAAATCAAAATTCACTAGCTAATATCCAGGAGCCAGTGGCAGAAGCTCTGAGAATCGGTATAAGGAATGTACAGAAACTTGTGCATGAAAAAAAATTTACTTCCGAAGAAGATTAAAAAATGTACACGAAAAAAGGCAAAAGACTTAAGTTACAATGCAAAAATGGATATTCATAATGCAATATATGATTTATACACGTCAAAGACTAATATAATCCTTCAGAAACTTTTTAATATTATAGACTAAAAAATATCATCATCACTTAGAAAGTCCTCATATTCTGAGTCGTCCTCAAATGGCGCAATGATCGTTGGTATAGCACCAACGTTCGACATCTAAAACTCGTTCTCGATTCCACCAATCCCATATAATGTTCCACAGATTTCTTCCAGTACTCCGGCGTAATATAATTACAAAAACAAACGACTTACCTGTGGGAAGTTCGTTTTGAATTATATGAGCTATACTCGTCCAATTAGATTACACACGTAGTCACACCATCGTGGCTTTGTCGAGCACAATTTTAAAGCTGAATCATATAAACAAAAAATGTTCAACCTGCTGACGGAACAACCATATCGTCTTCCTCGGCATTCAGATTATTCATTTCATTACACTGGTGAGAATTGGTTTGCAAAAAAAAAACTAAAAATGATTGTTTGGGTAGGGTTCTTAGGGAGGGACTCTAATTGGACGAGTATAGCTCATATAATTCAAAACGAACTTCCCACAGGTAAGTCGTTTGTTTTTGTAATTATATTTCGCTATACTCGTCCAATTAGATTACACACGTAGTTATTTAAAGTAAACAATCATTTTTATTTTTTCTTTATTTTTTATTTTTAGTTTTTTTTTTTTTTATTGTTTATAGAAACACATTGATAGACATTAACTAATAAATTTAATGTAAACATTTTTAATATATGTATATAATGTATAATATATTTAAAATACATATATGCGTACATGTTAATTTCTATAGGTTTAAAGTTTTACTTCAACGTCTTTTAAACTAATTTAAAGACCTAACTTTAACAACTTTAAAGACTACATATGTCGTTCTATAATGTAATAAAAAAATATTTTTTAGAAATACAAAAAAACAAAAAAAAAAAAAAAAAAAAAAACAGTAACAATGAACTAGTATCTAATGGAAAATTTATTTTATTATTTATTCAAAATAAACTCAAGCAAATTCGTTTCATCTTGAAGAGGTCGTTTATAAAATCTGGCAAATATTTCGGACTTTTTTGTCCAACCCGCTGAATTTTTAATCCTATCTATGTTCATCCCCGCTCTATAAGCCGCTGAAGTTGACGCATGCCTAGTACTGTGGCTTTTGAACTGTTCAGTATTTATACCACTACATTTCATTACATCTTTTATCCAACGGCTTATAGACTGGGGAGATGCTTTTTGAAATGGCCTGCGATAGGTTAAAATTAAGTAATCTTCATTTTTTCTTATTGAATCAGTTACATCCCGGTAGGTAAGTAAGGTTTTAGCTACACATAATTGAGGATGATCATCGAAAAAATTAAATTTCAATACAGGTTGTTCGCGATTATAATTTGAGGTTTTTAAAATATCTGTAACAGAAATTTGTACACCGTTTTCCATTCTTACAACGTTTTTTATGTTAAGTTTTACAATATTACTAACTTTTTAACCAACTTCTCTAAAGATATATTTTCTAGAGGATACCAATCCTTAACATAATCTAACACTTTTACTGGATCCCAGGTTACATTATATTTAGGGAAACTTGGTTTTGTTCTGAACGCTCCTTTTAAGAATCGTTTTAGTATTAATTCATCAGAATTTGAAATATTTAAAACTAAAGACAACGCGGATTTATGCGAATTAAGAGTAGAATACGAAATATTTTTGTTAAATAACTTAATTAAGAACGAAATAATATGTCCAACCCCTACGGTGTAGACATCTATTTTATTTACTGTACAGTAAGACCACCACTTCCGTAAGGTACCACAATATTGTATTAGAGTAGACTCACTTATTGACTTTAACATTATTGATACAGCTTCCTCTGGGATTCCTTTATTTAAAAAAGATTTCCTGATAATTTCGACACCGCTAGGGGTAATTTTTTCCACATCGGGTGGCTGGTCCTAAAAGGAGATAAGAGTAGATTTTTGTTAGGTTTTAATATTTTTGGTTCACTCAAACTAAGTTTTTGGAATAATGAAAACCAAGACTGATTTGGCCAATAGGGAACCACAAGGATTCCTTCGGATTTATCTTCAATTATCTTCTTTAAAACACGCCCTATTATAGGAAAAGGGGGAAACGCATAAAATCTAAGAGATTTGTCCCAATTGAATGTAAATGCGTCACATGTCAGAGCCCCCGGGTCTTTAAACCATGATATATAGGTGTCACATTTAGCATTAACCTTGGAAGCGAAAAGGTCGATGTTCGGTTTCCCAAAAATGTTTACTATTTTTAAAAAATCTTTATTATTCAATGAATATTCTGATTCTATTTTTAATGTTCTAGACTGCTTATCGGCTATTATGTTTTCTTTTGAAGGAATATAGGAAGCATATAAAAACAATTTTCGTTCCTCGCACCATGACCATATTTGTCTACTTAATTTATTTAATTTTTGAAATTTTATTCCACCCATTTTATTAATGTATGCTATTGCTGTTTTATTATCTACCCGAAGAAGAATATTACAATTTTTTGCACTTGAAACATAACATTGTAATGCATAATATATAGCAAGAAGGTCTAAATAATTAATATGATTATTTGCTTCTTCCTTGGTCCAAAACCCATTAGTAGAGTAGCTTCTGAATTATATGCTGCCCCCCACCCTGTTTTTGAAGCATATATATATGAGAAATATACAATATAAAATATATATATATATATATTACATATATATATATTTTTATTATATATATATATATATATATATATATATATATATAATTATATATATATATATATATATATATATATAATATATATCTATGCATAGTCATATTTTGACTATTGTAAATAAATCCTAAATATTTACACGATTGCATGGGCTCTAATTGCGATTTTTTAAAATTTATAATAAAACCTAATCTTTGCAATGTTGTTAAAACCAAGAAAATGCTATTTTTTACTTCTTCTTTTGTGCTACCCAACAATAAAATATCGTCTAAATATATAATACATAACAAGCCGTTTTTTCTAAAGTAATTAAATATGGGTTTTAAGAGCTTTGTGAAAACATATGGCGCTGTTGATAAACCCAAAGGCAAGCAGTTGAACTCATAAAGACTATTATCGAATTGAAATCTAAGATATTGTTTATGTTCTCTTTTTATCGGAATCATATAAGCGTCTTTAAGGTCAACTGTAGCCATAAAAATATTTTTAGATATTAAATCTCTAACAGTTTTATAGTTATCGAGTTTAAAGTGAGGAGCTTTTATAAACATATTTAAGTTTTTAAGGTTCAATATGAAGCGCTTTGAATTGCCAATTTTAGACACAAGAAAAAAGGAAGATAGAAATTGATTAGGTACTGCTTGACATTTACAAATTATACCTTGTTTGATTAATTCTAGAATAACACTAGAATAGCTCTCTCTCTCTCACTATTAGATTGTTTTATAGTATAATAATATTTATACTGATAGGGTTTTTTAATAAAGGGAATTTTATACCCTTTAATCCAAGAGAGAATTGTTTTATCTTTTGTATAAATCTGCCAAGAATTTTGAAAATGTTTTAGTCTACCACCATAATATTTAGTATTTACCTCTAATTCGGGTAACTGCCTTTGCGGAATGACTTCTTGTAATTCTTGAAGTGCCTGTCCCTCATTTGACGACTTTCTCTTACTTGCGGCTTGTCCTTCATCCTACCCTTGCGATATCTGGCCTGGTAGTTTAAAGACGAGGCTGATGTATTAGCTGGGGGGGGCCTTTGACCGGAAGGATTGCAAAATAGGGGGTTGATATTTTCCTGAATAAATGGTTTTCATCTCTTTCCCAGTCCTCCATTGAGATTTTACCTCTTTAAACTTGTCGGCAAAGTTTCTGCCACATAAATATTCATCTGGTTTGCTTTCTTTGATTATTTTCTTGACGGTTGGGTTTACATGAGTTTCCACATACTTCCGGTTTGTTGACATCATGTGAAATGTGTCACATAGTATTTTTCCAGCGTCAACAATTCTAGGTAATACTTCTGACTTAAAGTCTGTTGGAGAATCGGTTGTGGCCCCTTCCTCCTTTAAAAGTTTATCAATAACCCCGGCCATTGCGGCAAGTGCTACCCCTATATGTTTTTGAATAGTGGCAACATACTTATCCTCTTTCTTACTCGCCTCATTCAATGATGCCTCTAATTCTGGATTCAAGAGAGATGCTCGTAAACCAGCAATATTTTTGGGGATTAAATATTTTTTCTCAAAATCTTCCTTTTCATCCCTTTGGATGCCTAGAGCAAGGTATTTAGTCCACCGCTCTGCAAGAGCTATATGTACCTCACTCCCAAAAACAGGATCGCTTCCAGACGGTACATCACCCAGTAACTTCAGAATTTCTGGATTAACTTCCTGTTGCTGACTATCCCCACTTTTCCCAGAGTTACCGTCGGGATTGATAATTTGAATTTCTGGTTCAACATACTCTAGCCTCTCATCAACACTGCCACCGCTACATTCTGAATCGGAATCAGAGCTATATTCACCTAAAAGAAAAACCAATTGTTGGTTTTATTGGCCTTGGCTAAGCGGTATAGGTATTGTATGGGTTTAACGATTTTACCCATATGATATCAATCGATTACACTAGAAATGGTTTTAACGTTTATAACCAACTGCTCAATCGCTTGGGTTTAACGGTTTTACCCAAGAAAAATGATTAGAGTACACTTACTTGTATTTATAGAACTAGGGGCACGACGGCTCCCTTTCCTTTCTAGTTTATCCAATTTCCGTAATAATCTACGTTTTTTGCGTTCTAACTTTTCACTTTCACTACTATTTCTCGATCTTTTCGGCATTTTTCACGGAGAAAAAACACTACGATTTAACTCGACAAAGCACAACAGTATAATGAAATGAATAATCTGAATGCCGAGGAAGACGATATGGTTGTTGCGTCAGCCGGTTGAACATTTTTTGTTTATATGATTCAGCTTTAAAATTGTGCTCGACAAAGCCACGATGGTGTGACTACGTGTGTATTCTAATTGGACGAGTATAGCGAAATATAATTTAATGAATCTTGCCAAACAATTTGCACTTCATCTGATTGACAAACAAAAATCTTTTTTGGCTTTTTCACAACTGAATAAAAATATCTAACTTAAAATTGATTGAAGCAAATATTTAATAAAATTACATATCTCATCATCATTTACGGAATATCTCTATACATAATATAAACAATATTATTTAAGCAAACATAAAATGTCATTTACTTTAAGTTTTTATAGACACATTAGTAGTTGTACAAATACTTTCATCCTATCGGGACTCATAAGTGCGCCGATTGTAAGAGAGGAACATTAAATAATATGAAAGAATTGATTTCAAAATTTTTATGAGTCCCGATAGGATGAAAGTATTTGTACAACTACTAATGTGTCTATAAAAACTTAAGGTAAATGACTATTTTTTTATGCTTGCTTAAATAATATTGTTTATATTATGTATCGAGACATTCTGTAGACAGACTAGTCTACATGTTGAGATATGTAATTTTATTAAATATTTGCTTCAATCAATTTTAAGTTAGATATTTTTATTCAGTTGCAAAAAAGCCAAAAAAGATTTTTGTTTGTCAATCTAAACGCAACAAATAATCTGAACACATTTAAAAATAACTTCATCTGATGTAAGACCATCGATCACGTGTTTTTCGTAATATAATTTTGCCCCAGCCCATATTAATTCTATTGCGTTAAACTGGCAATGGTATGGCGGCAGTCGTACAACCTCATGTCCATTTTCCCGTAATATTTCATCTACGGCATATATTGTTGGTTTTTTAATAGATTTTGCCATTAAAAGAAGTTCTAGTTTCAGCATATTGGGTAAAGGATTTTGTTTTTGTTTTATTAGCCAGTCATAAATATCACTTTTCTTTCAGGATGGAGCATTTAAATTTGGAATCAGTTGTTCTTTTAACCACTTTTCAAACAGTGTACAGTTTATATTATCATGATAGTGCATACTTTTGGATGTTGAGGAAAACAGTAAATTTGCACCTGGGAGAAATCCTGTTGAAGAACCTGCATGCAAAATTATAAACCGTTTCCCCTTCCCACATCCCTTTTTTCTCTTGACACATTTTACAAACTTGTCCTGCCAAGGAACAAATCCTCCAGCATAACGTCAATATGTTTTCTTAAGAAATTTCATCCGACACAGCAGGATCATATATTATGGGACTTAATACATAGTCCAGTTCATTATTTTTACTGTTCTACAGAACTTAGAACGTTTAATGATGTCATGTTCTCTTAATATTTGAACTCATTTGAATTTGTAAGGGTGCCATTTATATGTTCTTAGCACTTTCTTAATGGACCCTATACTAACTGGTATCTCTCTAGCTAAATCTCTTTTTGACGTACTTGGGAAGGCAACGAAAAATACTAATATATCTATTTGCCTCTGGAACCGCTATGGAGCCAGTAACTGCAGCTCTGTCAAACAGCCGTTGAAAAGTATAACGCGAAGGAATCCGTCGACCTGGAAATCTCCGCCTCTATTCTCTTATTGCTACGTATCATGAACATATCACGTCTTTCATCGTTAGTATACATTTTAAAAAACGTTATAAATAATCAATTTTTGACATAACATTGATAAATAAAACAATTGAATTGATGATTTGATATTTAAATGAAGTTCATATGAGCTATATTCCAATAATATGATCTGGTTTCGATAATAAATGAAAAACGACTAAACTAAAGGAATAATATGATCGATTTTCATTAAAAACTAAAAAACGACTAAAATATTTCAAAATGCTATAGATGAATGTGCCTTTCATTTAAATTGAGGTTATGATAATATTTCGAAAAATTGATGTTCTATTTTTTTTTTCAATAAAACGAATTTTTGCTCAAAAATACACGGCAAAATATGAAAAATCGTACATTTTTGGCTTATTCAACATCCACTCTAGATTCGAGCGTGCAATCTCTCACAATTTAGATAAATAAACCCATTAGTCAACAAATATCTCAAATTGTAATTGTGTCATATCTCTTTTTTTTTTGAGAATGGCCTAATTCCTAACAGAGATTTTCTGCGTATGAGATGCATCATAAATATGGAAATACTTGATGCAGCAACTCGTAAGTTGCAAGAAGCGCCATAGAGTTAGCGAAGTCAGCACCTGTCACGAATAGCTGCTTTACCCTTGCCACTTCGTTTAATTTTAATATTGCCTGAGATATTTCACGTTGCCCGTTTCGACGTGAGAGTACATGAAGACATGCAAAATTATGAAAATTCGCCTTTTCTCTTGGAATGGTAAATATATATTTTTTACGAACGATTAGCACTTTTATCCGAAATAGAGGTGAAATTATTTGAAGAATGTATGAACAATATTTATCTCTAACTTTATACCTGAATCCAGAAGCAACAACAATTAATACTGGTTCAGTTTGATAATATTATTCAGAGGTCTGCTTCGGATTCTTGCTGAAGTAGCTTTATGTCGACGGTTCAGTCGGATTATAGACACACGCTTTTTAATTACTAATTATCAGTGAATATTGAGTGTGAATGATTTTCATTCCCCTTTAACAGCCACATTGCTTTGTATAGTTAAATTTCCGAAGGTTTTTAAGAAATCATGATTCTTGAGATTAGACCTATAAGATTGGAATTACTATCCCACGTTTCGCCATCGATATTGTTTATATTATGTACCTTCAGGGATCTTTGCTCCACGAGATTTGAATATTAAACGAGCTCGGAGAGATTCAGGCGCGCTCTTATACCCGACTTGTATGTATGCTGGCGTTCAGCTACAGGAGTTTAAACAATTTGTTTCTTTTTAATACATCGTTCATGTTTCTTAAGTATAGTGGATATTGATCATCAATATTATCATAACCCAAGAGCAGGAGTTTATATACTCCTTCTGTATGAAAAGGTACAAAATCTTTCGAGGTTCGCAAGCAACGTCCAATCTTCTTATGTGTATTGAAGTCGGTAAGTACACAGTGTCCCATTTTGGGTACTTTTACTAGGTATCTCCGTTATTTTTATAGATAGAAAGTTGAGATTTTCGCGACATTTGCTAGTTTTTCGTGAAATTAAAGATGAGGTTTACACAATTTTCATAACCCTTTTAGTTTTTAAGATACAGAGCTAAATGGAAAACGTTGCAATGTTCAGGCACCCCTCGTATCTCAACTATCAGATAACTTATCGAATATGTGAAAACTAATCCTTATATAACTGTTCTCGTAGAATTCAATTCCGTTGGAATTAGTATACAGGGTCAGATCAAAAGTTATCAGACCCTACTTTATTTTTTTAAATGGAACACCCTTTCCAAAAATATATAATAGTATGCACTTTTTCCCAGAAACACGCAAATAAATGACAATTTTCTGAAGTTAAATGCATAGTTTAATAGTAGGCTGTGGCTATTGTTTATGACAACAAACAAAAATAAAGTTCAAATATTTGTCTCATTGGTTTTTGGATCGTCTTTTGCTTTAAAAAGCAAATTATAAATCTTCTTTTGGTATTTTTATTTAATTGATATTTATCAATTTCTTCGAATAATGGCGGCTTATGTGAAATATGATATGCTGATATGTTTTATATTATTTTAAGTAAGGAAAATTCTGAAGAAGCCTCGGAATTACGTTTCCAAAGGTAAGTAAGTTATTATGGCTATGAAAATCTATATTATCATTATAAGTTTTTGCCTGTCAGATATCCACAAAGAAGGCAACCGTTTTTTGAGATATTTGCTCGTTTAAAAGCAAATTTGGTTGAACACGGATCCTTTGCTCACCGCGTCCTAAAACATACAACAAAGACAAAGAAAGAAAAGAGATATATGTTCTGGAATGTATAGAAGCAACACCTTCTTCCTCATGTAGAAAAATTGAGAAGGAAATTGATGTGCCAAAAACTGGAGGTCAGAGGATCTTGAAGAAATATAAGTATCATCCATACAAATTTAATATAGTGCAACATTTACATCCTGGCCATGCCGAGCGCCGGGCACTGTTTTGCCAGGGTATTTGCAACAAATCGATTTATTTCATTGACTTATTATCTGGTCAGACGAATGCTTTTTTTCAAATGCGGGGATTTTTAATCGTCACAATACCAGGAACGGGCATACTGAAAATCAGCATTTAATGTTTGAAAGGACACAACAAGGACGTTTTGGAGTTGGGGTGTCATGTTTTATTTTGGGCAGACATATGGTTTATAAGATTTTTGAATGAGGTCTTACAGCACGTAGATACCTAGAAATCCTTGAGGAAGTTATTCCAGCAATATACTATAATAACTTTCCTCAGAGATGGATTGGTACCAACGGACCTGTTAGATGGCCTCCACGATCTCCAGATATCTCAATTTTAGATATGGGGCTACATACAAAATGAAGTACATAAAACACGTTATGACGTCATAGAAGAACTTCGAGACAGCCTTTCGAAATCTGCGAATGAGACCAATGGTTCTTTTTAACGCTATATTCAAATAATTACAAGAATGTGCCAATTTTGCATTAGAGAAAATGGTCCTCATTTTAAACATCGCCTTTAAAACTTTGATTTTTCTTTTTTTTTAATAATGTTATTTTTTTTATTTGTTATATTGTTACTTTATGCTATAAAACTGTTGCTACAGACTTACTTATATTAAAAAACTCTATAGGTATTTTTATAATACAAGAAGATACCTATATGCGAGGTATCCAATTCTTCGTTAGCAATATGTAACTTTCAATGGTTTATTATTATTATTCATGGCCTGCTATTAAATTATGCGTTTAAAAAAGTGCTTAGTATCATATATTTTTGTAAAGATAAAAAAAGACAAATTTTATTTAAAAAATAAAATAGGGTCCCATAACTTTTTGACCTGACCCTGTATACTAATTTCGAAAGCGGAATTGAATTTTACGGGAAAAGTTATATAAGAAACGGTGACGAATGAATACGACGGATTCCTGAAAATGCAACATTTTCAATTTAGCCCTGCATCTTAAAAACTAAAAGGGGTATGATAACTTTGTTAACGGCATCCTTAACTTTACGAAAAAGTAACAAATGTCGCGAAAACCCCAACTTTCTATCTATAAAAATAATGGAGATACCTCGCAAAAGTACCCAAAATGGGAACCCCTTACAAGGGAAGAACACCGCTACCTGTAGGTGGCATCTTATAATTCTCCTTTCGCGGAGAGGGATTACTATATCTTTTAATTGAACGCGTAATATCTTCAGTTTAATAGCCATTCCCTTTCAGAGCTTTGGAAAGTTTCGATATTCCGATGATAAAGAATGTTGATCAGAAATCGGATTGGCTCTAAATATTATTGAGTTAATAATCGACCAAGGCCGTAGTTTTATTGAGCTCATGGGCTCCATGGCTTATTGATCAGAGTGTTCAAGTAGAAACTGAAAAGTCCCGGGTTCCAATTCCAGCAAAGACAAGTTAACTTTTTCAATTTTAGTAAAATTTGTCTGAAATGCCGATTTGATCATTTTGGGAAATTTTTAATAACAAAATACAGACAATCAACAATTTAATTTTATTATTGCCTGCGATCTTTGACCGTTTTAACGTGAAAGCACTTAATGGTATGCAAAATTGTGGAAATTTCCTCTTTCTTATGAAAAGTATATAAGAGTTAGGACATTAATCCTAAATAATCCTAGTAATACTGATACTGCCTTCTTATGTTTTCACTGTAATTTTTATTTCGTCATCATAGTATTTCTAGATTCCACAAAACTTGTTTTTTCATTTCCGTACATCATTTGTTCTATCTTTAAGTGGCATAGCACAAAAACTACTTATCCTCTTGACTTAATGCTTTGATCAAAAATCAAGAGTCACATTGGGATGGAATCGTAATATATGAGTAAAAATTCGGTATGGCGAATTAAAATAGCATCCTCAGAAATTGTTAAAAAAAATTAACAATTTATCAAATGGAACTCTGATTTTGCACCAAAATCAAATATGATTTAGGGATAAACTGGCAACATTTTGGTGTAAAGTCATTATGGCAGAACAAAATATCGGTCCAAGGAAATGTTACAAAATTTAGTGCCAAAAACCTACTTATATAAATGACTCGAAATATTGTACAAAAAACAAATATGAAGTGGAGGGCACAATAAAATGTTTAAATATTTATTATTTATAGAAAAAAGTAATAAATGACCTACATAAAACGAAAGCTTTTACGGTTTTGTTGAATTAAGAAATCATGGTTTTTGGAATTAGACCAAGTTAAATTGAAACGAAATTACTATACGACATTTCGCTTTCGACTGTACGAGGTATCTTCAGGGATTCGTACGAACACTGTCTCGGTGTTCAGATCTCTTAGATTAAAAATCCCTGTCGTCGAGGTGTGTGCGTTTATTTTTGGGCTCTGTAGTTTTGTTTGTTTATGGGAAAAATATTGTGAATTAATTAGTGCAAATTAGCAGAACACGAAGGTACAATATCAATTTAATTATTGCCATAAATTCGGCTGGCTACATGGTTTTTCTACGTAACAATCAGTATAAAACCTTGTTTCATTAGACACTAGTAAGGCTAATTTTCGTTTAAAGCATCTGTCTTATCAATACCACATTTGCATATTTTGGCCGCTGTCTATCCGCAACAACACTAACGGAGGCCAAATAATGTATGGTTCTTCTACTGAACAACCCAGCGATTGGTACAAAGAATTATTGCAAGCTATAAGTGAATCAGCAAAGAGTACACAGGAGACAATTGGAAATGAGATATGAGTAAAACACGTCTAAATAATTGAAAAATTAAATAAACAAACAAAAAGACTGGGCGTAGTAGAGAGAGAGAAACTCAAAAATTAAAGACCAAATGTTTAGACTTTGAACGTCGACTTCGAAAAAATAACATGCTTTTATTTGGTATTGAAGCTCCCACGGATCCCCAAAATCTCCTACCCTTTATTACAAAGATATTCAAAGAACACCTTAAAGTTAGCATTGCCGAATCGGACATCAATAACATATATAAACTGCCTAGTAAAAGATCTGATAAACCACAGCCCATCAAAGTGGAATTTTTAACATATATTAAAAAACAAATAGTTATTAGAAGCTCATTCAAATTAAAGAATTCGGGAATTTTTATCGCAGAGGATCTATGCTTCGAAGATCGCGAAGAACGAAAAATCTTGACTGAGTACCTTAAATTTGCAAGAAGCAAAAATCTAAGCGATAAAATTAAAAGTCAAAAATTGTTAATTAATGAGGAATTATACACGGTGGCTCAACTGCAGGTTACGAATGTGCCCGATGATATTCTACAAATGATATTAAAAATTAAAAGTAAAGCTGCGGGCACAGATGGTATTAACATAACTTTAATCTCCTTGTGCTGTCCCTATATTATTGAATTTATAACACATATAGTTAATGAATGTATTCTTCAAGAATATTTTCCTAACATTTGGAAAAAAAGCCGTTATCACACCCCTTCCCAACGTAAGTGTTCATAAGGATTTATCTCAATTTCGTTCCATAAGCATACTTCCAACGTTTTCAAAAATTTTAGAAAGAGTAGTGGAAACTCAAATTCGCCAACATGTAAATATAAATAATATTTTACCAACGAAACCCTAGACATAGTTGCGCGACGGCAATGGCGGATGTTACTGACGATATCTTTTCTGCCCGAGACAGCAACGAAGTAACAGCAATAATTCTATTGGATTTTAGTAAACCTTTCGATTTTTTAAATCATAAAATATTAATTTCTATGTTACACTATATGGGGTTTTCGATAAATGCGTCAAACATTATTAAATCATTTCTCTCCGATAGATTTCAACTTGTGAAAATTGATTAAAATTTTTCTGATTTTCTTAAAGTTGATTCTGGAGTTCCCCAGGGTAGCATTTTGGGACCTCTTTTATTTAGTATTTATACAAGTACTTTCCATAGATATTTTAAATACTGTCAGTATCATCTTTACGCCGACGATACCCAACTGTATTTATCTTTTAAACCTTCTGACTATGAAGAAGCCAATATTAAGATCAACTCCAATTTAGACGAACTACTTAAAATATCCTCTAAACATATGCTAAATTTGAATCCGTCTAAGTCGCTTGTTCTTTTATTTGGTAATAAAAATATTCTTAATGATATAAAGCCAGAAGTCGATGTAAAAATAGGAAACCAACGTTTAAATATAGTTGAAAGCGCAAAAAGTTTAGGTCTCG
This sequence comes from Kuschelorhynchus macadamiae, assembly GCA_030620095.1. NCBI lineage: Eukaryota > Metazoa > Arthropoda > Insecta > Coleoptera > Curculionidae > Kuschelorhynchus > Kuschelorhynchus macadamiae. The sequence continues at coordinate 138,236 of JAUTXW010000168.1, forward strand.
TCTTGGATTCATATCTTCGATTTACTCTTCATATTTCTTATATTCTTAAAAAAACATATTGCTCTCTCAAATCGATATACCCTCACAGACATTATCTTGACCAATCTATTAAAAAGGAGCTCTTTGATTCACTAATATTGTCACATTTTAATCACTGCGATCATGTATATGGTCCGCGTTTGGACAGTTATGATTTACGTAGAGTTCAAAAATTATATATTTGGTATCAAAAGAAGTAATAGGGTATCTCACAAACTTAAAGAAATGTCGTGGTTAAATATGTATAACAGACGTAAGCTGCACGCCTTGTGCTTTTATTATAAATTACTTACATTTAAATCTCCTTCAAATCTGTATAACACAATCACTTTTCGCACGGATGTACACCATTTGAATTTACGCAGGAATACCTTAACAATTCCACGTCATAAAACTGAAATATTTAAGAGATGTTTCTCCTATACCACTGCTTTAAATATAAATTCGTTATCTCCAGATTTATCACAAATGTCACAATCTCCTATGTCATTACAAAGTTTTAAAAAGAAAATTACTACTCAGTTACTCAATTCTCAGTAGCTTTTGAAATACTCTCATTCTTCTTTCTTTGTATTTCTGTCCTCCTTACTTTTTTTTTCTCTTCTTCTCTTCATTTACTAATAATGTAATCTTAGTACAATTATGTTATTTATTTATTCTTTAGCTAATAAAATGTATTGTTTAGTTATAGCCGCATTGGTAGAACAGAATCAAGACTACAGAAGAAGAAATGCGTGCTTTTATTTACTTTATTTTTATGATCTACATCTTTGTATTTTTATTTGTATACATATGGTAAATAATAAACGTTATTATTATTATTATTATTAATTAGATACGGTCTAATGCCAAAGATCATGGTTTCTTAATATGTGACAATGAAATCGTAATGGTGGATTTATGATTTAAAAGGAAAACTATTTTTGGTTTTGGGAATGTAGACACTTTTGTATTTTGTGCAATTTATTTATTTAATTAAAAACGTAGCAGAGCGCTTTCGGCTTTCGCCATCATCAGTGCCACCTGAAAGCAAGGAAATCGTTATAAATTAAGTATTTTAAGAGAAAAGAAAATTTTTTTTTATAAAATGCAAAAGGAAGTTGAGGAGAGATTTAGATGAATTATTCGTATAATTAAGTGGTGAAGATAAAAAACATATTGCTAAAAGAGCTGGGATATCTAGGTAATGAAATTTATGAAATTTATAACATAATTGTAAATTGCAACAATTTTAGCTATTTCGAAAAATTGTGTTTTAAATTATATTCAAGAGATGTATGATGTCCTTCCTTAGTCAGGTGAGCACAGGAAATCCAAAGAAGAAACCTGATGAGACTAAACAGTGAACATTTAAAATTTCTTAACGTTACATCTATAAAAACACATATGACAAAGGGTTTGTTATTTCACACCCTTTTTGGCGATTTAAACCATGAGATCTTGAACTTTTAACACATGGTCGCTTCAAATGACAAATCTTTTAGTAGGTTGAATCTAAGGGGGAAGTTAACTACGTGAGGTTGGCTACAAGTAAAAACAAAACATTTTTAAATGTGTTAAAACAAAACAATGTCATTAAAGTGTAAATTTTTAAGCCAGAATCTTAAGAAAATGGATCAAAAGGAGAAAATTAATGTAGAAAATTACATATAATATTAAAAAATTGGAACATTTAAAATCTAGTTACAAAATGTTAGGGGAATTTGTTAATTATGCAAGGTTGCATCTAGCAGAATTAAAAACCAAACCAAAAACTATCAAAATAGCGAATGCCACAAAGAGAAAATTCAATTCAATTTTAAATAGTTTAAATAAGTTTGTTAAAGCAGTGCTTCAAATAAAGTTATCATAAGGAAACCAATTGATGTGTACGAAATGAAAATGTTTTAAATTTAAAAGAAGAACAAAAAACCTATATAGAGTCGATTGGCTGAAGAATAAAAATCAAAATGGTTCTGAAGGTATTTAATTCTATGTAAAGAATCTGGACAAAATGGTAAACAATTCTAAAGGAAACTGACATATTTGTTAAGTGGAGGAATCAAATCAAGTCACTGATGATGGCGAAAGCCGAAAGCGCTCTGCTACATTTTTAATTAAATAAAAAAATTGCACGAAATATAAAAGTGCCTACATTCCCATTTTACCTCTACGTGTACACAGCCGTTTCCTATTTTTATTTTTGGTTTTTTTCGCCACATTTGCAATACAAAATCAAAAAATGAAACAATTTCCCAACCGTATATTTGACGCTGTAAGTACATGGTATGTCACAGATAAACTAATATTATAAATACAGTTAATAATTAATGGAAATAATTTCTACTATATGGTTACGATTCTAATGGTGTACATTCTCTCTTTTCAGAAGCAAAAGCTGATATACAGGGACCTTCAGAAAAATATCTAAAACCGGGTAGCGGACTGCGACTGCAATGCACAGTCCTTCAAAGTACTGAAGCACCAGCATATGTATTTTGGTAAGTAGATGTATTTATTTCGAATCAGTTTCAAATTTTTATATTTTGTGGAACTTGATGTCTTTGGGCGGATGTAGCAAGGCAGACTAGTGGCGTTATACCTTATTTAATTCCCGCCATTCCTCTTATTTCTGTCATTTTTTCACCCAGACCATGCCCGCCAGCGTTTTACTGTAATCAATATGCGTGTTTTATAGAAAATATCTCATTTCTTTTTACTTTGATAAAACGTATTTTAAATTTATTGTTTTAAATAAAAGGATTATAAATTTAATTGGGTTAACCGATACTTAAACTCCATTGTACCACATAAAGCCCTGACAAATGTTTCGAAACACAGTGTCTTTTTTGGATGGAATTTACAGTTTCTTCAACATATATATATATATATATATATATATATATATATATATATATATACAGGGTGTCCCACTAAGGGCGGCCGGGTAGCTTTTCTCAGAAGCTATGAAAGCTGCAGCTTCGCAAAAAAAAAATTCATAACTAAAGTGGCCAAGAGAAATTGCTGGAAAATATTTTCAAGTTTGTAAAACTACGCAAGATGTATTGGTAAGTAAAAGAAACGCTTTTTTTTTGCAAAAATACTCAACATGAGATAACATTTTGATAACAGCAACAAAAACTCCGCCAAAATCTGCGTCAGTTTTGTTTGAGGCGTTTTGTCATATTTCCAATAATAAGGGTGGGGGAAGGTGATAAATAAATCAACTTTGAAAGCGCTGCACGTAGGTCTTTTTTGCTAATCTAGGCGTGCAAAAGTCTGTTTACTTTTCGGTCTTGGAAGTTTTGCAGTTAAATGCAAGAACACCCTTAGAAAAGATGTAATACTAAGATTTATTTATAAAAAAAGTCCCCAATTGTCATATTTGGAGCAAAAATTAAATTAAGTTATTTTAATAATGCGAAAAAAATACAGACTATAATTATTTTACCTTTCGAGAAAAAACGTGATATTTAGGTTGAGCATATGGTTAGTAATATTAGTATAAAGATACATATTTTGCACAAAAAACAAATGAATATCGTTAAGGTTTTTTGATAAGCATTAGTTTTAGAATTAATGACAGCCTGTATACAGTGTGTCTGCTTAAGTTGGCCACATATGGGAAACTTTTTTATTATTAATTTTAGGACAAAAAGTTATTCTTTATAAAAAGTTCTGCATGTTCCAAAACCTAAAATGCAACCATCAGATATAACATTTTTTCAGTCGTATACGGGGCTTTGTCGAAAAATATGAATTTCACTCAAGAGTAAAGTACCTTTATATTTGACAATATCTAAAATTGGTATGCAGAAAAGTTGATCAGAATTAAAAAATACGTTTAAATATGCAATTGCATCCATATACATTGAAAAATATTTTTTTCAATGTTTGTCTACAATAACATTTCAAATAAATGTAGTTGCTTGCGTGAAATCTAGGATGCACTGATAAACAAATTATTTGTTTATAGCAACAAATTTTTGACAGTTACAGTTACAGTTAAATACCTTCTAAATGAAATGGAAAGGTTATCATGTTTGTAATAAATAAAAAAGATAAACCTATCGGTATACCTAATTAAATTTGTAAAAATTAAAATTTTAAGTAGAAAGATGTTATTGCATATTTGAACGTAATTTTTAGTTAGTAGAATAACTTTTTTTTCCTAAAATTAATAATAAAAAAAAATGTGGCCAACTTAAGCAGACACACTATATTTTAAGATTTATTAAACATATCTCAAGCTATCATTTGTTGTTAAAAGGTGCAGTCTTGGCAATCAGTTATGGTCTGTAAAATATAAATTTCGTTATCATTACTTATTTACTAAGCACCCTTTGTCATTCGGAGAATATACATGCATGCATTTTTAAATGCCGTTCATAATTAAAAAATAAACAAATACTAATTATAGTAAAGATATTTATTCCTTAAAAAACTTAAAACAAAGGAAACAAATAAATTAATCTTCTTCGGGCGTTTTTAACAAGGCTAAAACAGAGGTAGGTAAGCTACTAGAAGATCTTGGCTTTACTCTTCGCATAGAAGATATAACAGGGTCCGATGATATAAGGAGTAAGTTAAACATATCTTCAACATTTTCTTTCCTTGAAAATTTGCGCGCATGAAATTCCCTAAAATTTCTTACGTCCTTATTCCTATGTTCCTGAGCCTCTTCCGAGAGAGCTCCTATCGGTATAATTGCCTCCTTTATTATTAGGCTTCCATGTATAAGAAGTTTATGTACACTTTGAGGCATGTAGAACCAAGCATATTCTTGAACATACAAACGTGCTGTTTTTGCTGCAAAATCTTCAAAAGCCAAGGTATTGACAGAAAAACCCGAGGAAATCGTTCGAAGAATTGTAGCAAGTCTTTCGATTAAATCCATATTTACTCCCGTAGCTTCTGAAGCCAGTAGAGGATTTCCAAAGAATGTCCTAGCGATATTTCCGGTATTACTGCTACCATAGCCTTGTTTGGGTAAATCAACTAAGATATTTAACTTTAGTCTCAAATTTTCTTGGACTAGTTTTTTCTTTAACTCGGTTGCCTCCTTTTGCTCTTTTCCAATCCTCCATTGCCTTATATCAAGGCGATATGATATATTTAAAATGCACTCCATGCATTTAATCCACGCGTGGAGACTTGATAACCCGAATTGGAGTGTGTCTATATTTACAGGTCTCTTACGAACTTCGTCAAGGTTATTCATTACCTTAGGTGAAGCTCCGCAAATATGACAGTTTTGAGCCCCTGTATCGGAAAGGGTGCTACAGGTTTTGCCATCACTCATTGTTAAAGAAAACACAGAGTCAAAAATATGTTCTGTTTCTCCTATTTGAATTTTTGTAGGGATGAGTGTTTTGATCTGATCTTTAATATCATTAACTTGCTCTTTCACAAAGTCTGCTGTTTCCTTATCAAATATTATTTTTAAAGGACGGCAATATTTTGTTGATGAAGGTACTGGGTTGCTCCAAAGGATAAGTTCTTTATTTCCAGTTTTTAATTTCGCTGACATTCTTAGGGGTACCATTGATACTAAATATAAACTCCCATCGTCCATATTAAAATCCTCAAATTCTTGCATATAACGACTTTGTCCGGATGCGCCATCACACCCCCATTTAAACATTACTTTAATTTCAGATGGGTTATATTTTCCAAAATATTCACAAAAAACGTCTTTTTGTACTATAGCGAGCCTTTGTATGGTATGCTGCACTAGCGACTGTAACTTTACTTCTCCTGATGCCTCTCTAATGGTAATATCTTGCGGATAACACATTTTCTTTGCCTTAAGCAGGTTGTTGTATGTTGGATAGATATTTGCGTTGTGTGCTTTTGCAGTTTGCTGAATATCAATGTATTGCTCCTTGATAAATTTGTTATCAACAAATAGAGCCAATGCTTTTTCGGGTGTCATTTTTAAAGGAATCCTGGTAGGAGTAGCAATAGCTTTTTTAACCTTGTTGGCTCTATTTGGTGAGACTCTTGGAGAGGCGACCATCTTGATTACTGTAGTAGTGCCTCTTTTACCTTCTTCCCTTAGTTTAAGCTGTGTAGCAAGAGCCAGTTCACTAGAAGTAGAATTTTGGATAAGTCCTTGTACTTTTCTTTTTTTTGCCGAGTAACTGCAATTTTTAAAATACTTTTTTGGGCGACCCATTTTTGCAACTACATTGTTTCCTAATGTATTAGGCATACCATTAAAGGTCAAATAACCATCCAACCATTGTTTGTTATGTAGTAAAAAAGTATTAATCGAACGGTTGCTCTGTCTCCATTTAGAAGCAAATTGTGCACATAAGTTTTTGGTTGCTTTGGTAAAATTTGCTTTACATTCCTCATTTAGCTCTTGATAATTTACCATTTCCTTAAGATGGTCGAGTACTATATTAAATTTTCGGCAGCCTATTTTTTCATTACGCCAGAGATTGAAAACTTCGAGGCGCTTTAGACCGTCCTCCATATCTAAAAAAGTTATAAAATATGTAAAGGAAGAGGCCTTGGAACCTTTCGACACAACACTAGCCAAAAGCAATTTTAATTTTAACGATAGCAGTTACTCGGCCAGAAAAATAAAAGTACAATAATTTTTGATACCCTTGCTACCCAGCTAGAAATAAAGGAAAAAGGTAAAAGAAACATTGGCATAGACATTAAGATGGTGGCCTCTCCAAACGTGTTAGCAAATAGAACCAACCAGGTTAAAAAAAACTATTGCTACTTTCACCAAGGCTTCCCTAAAAATGACACTTAAAAAAGCATTGGCTCTTTTTAGTGATAACCAATTCACCAAAGAGCATATTATCCAACAAACTGCAAAAGCGCACAACCCAAAAATCAACCGAACTTACAACAGCCTGCTAAAGGCAAAAAATGATGTGTTACCCAAAGGGCCCGCTAGGGCAACATACCATACAAATACTTGTTTCTATACAAAAAGGCGTTTTTCTTGAATATTGTGAAAAATATATCCCCTAAATGACAACAGCTGAATCAAAAACTGGAAATGAAGATCTTATTCTTTGGAGCAACCCAGTATCTTTATTTACAAAATATTACCATCCTTTTAAAATATTGTGGAAACTGCAGATTTTTTGAGAAGCAAACAGGCAACACCCTTTCCGACACAAAGGTGCTCAAAACTGTCATATTTGCGGAGCTTCGCCTAAGACAATGAATAACCTTGAGGAAGTGCGTAACGAACAATTTGGACAAGCGTCTAAGCGTGGATTAAATGCATAGAGTGCATCCTAAATCTATCATATCGCTTTGATATAAAGCAATGGAAGATTGGAAAAGAGCAACAGGAGGTAACCGAGAAAAAATAAGTCCAAGAAAATTTGAGATAAAAGTTAAAGATTTAAGCAAGGCTGTAATACCACTAAAACTAAAAATATAGCTAGAAAATTCTTTAGAAATCCTAAGCTACTCGGATACAAAAAACTGTTTTTGGCTAGTGGTGACAGAATTTAAAAAAATTATATCTTCATTTTTTTGTCAACATACAAAATAAATCCAAAAAATTAAAATCTATACCCTTAGACACCCATAAAATGACACGCGACTTTTTGTAAATTTAAAAATTTTCATCCCCTACCCCTTTTTTTCCTAAAAATAATACCCTAGCTTTACCATTAGAATCCCATAAAAAAGTATTATTTGATTATTTATATAAAAATGCAATTTTTACCAATCAACCCCCTATTTCACCCCCTTCCCCTTAACGAATTTTTCTTAAAAACACTCAGAAGCTTGCTTTATATTAAATTAAAAAATGTGTATAAATAATACTCTCATTCCTTATTAGTCTTTACCAAACTTTAGAATACTATATGGTAATAAGAATTAGTAACCTAAGATTTTCACCTATCTTTTGACATCATAGCGTTACTAAGCTACCGAATTTGATGGTCTATTATATTAAATATTTATCCTATAATTAAGACAAACCTAAATTTGTAGGTTTCACTTAATCTACAGAAACGATACCGCACACCCCCCTATGGCTTAACGCCTAGTACCCGTAATGATGAACGCCTTGAAAGGCAGATCGATTATCAGGCAAAATAGTTAGAGTAATGGATAGAAAACATCAAATAAAAATAGATGCGGCAAATTACGGCAAACAAAATTGTTACCGTTACAATTATAATATAAAAGTTAATTAAAAAAAAAATACCTTTAGACCAATCCTCTTCAATCACATAAGTTCTACTCTAATCTAATAAAATTTAACTTTTTTTGTAGTACTTTTTTCTCTATAATAGTTTTAATATAATTACTTTGGTAAATTAGCAAATATCAAAACAAACTTTATACAATTTTTTGGACATACCTCAAGGTACAAATTACAAAAGTTCGTTTTAAACAATCTTTCTCTGACACAAGTTTTTTTGGATTCGAAACTCCGTAAATAGTTATCAAGTACATGCATATGCACAACATCCGCTGACAAATTGTTATTTCGTGCAGATATTTATTTGTATCGACTAGCGGCGTCTCCTAGGCAACGGTTCTTTTGTTTTCCATGGCTATCTGAGTACCTAATAAAATAAGTTTAAATCCATTTAACGCGGCTAAATTTTACGACTTTTGCACGCCTAGATTAATGAAAAGGACCTACGTGCGCTGTCCCCTACATCTTTCATTTAATGTTATCTAAGTGGGTACTTGTTTGAAAGAGCATTTAAAGTTCTTTTAACTACTGTCACTGTCACTGTCACTGTACTGGCTCTCGATAGTTCTTAATACATAGACATAGACATAGATGGGGAGCCCGACAAGGGCAGCACTTAGGTTCACTGGGGCCCATTGTGCTATCCCCCCAAGTAGGCGTGTTAGGCCAAGAGCCCACTTCTTTTTAGAAAGGAAAGGATCCTTTCAGGTCGCGCACGTCTCACAAGCTCGGGTTCCGTATAGGAGTCACCCAAGCAAAGCAGTCTGGCGTTGACTAAAGCGTTACATCGACAGACTAGATGCTCGGTAGTTTCATTTACCTCAGCACAAAACCTGCAGTATGGATCGTTGTCGAGTCCAATCTTATGCTAGTTTTTGGTACATTAACTAGAGGGCGTTGTTTAAACAAAAGTAAATTTTTTGAGGTTTTCTCGAAAAAATCAAATGGAACGATATGCTTTTAACAGTGTCATGTTAAAGAGGAAAAAATTGTCTAAATTCTGATAAAGAGCAACTTGTATTACATTTTCGACGCCGAATCGAATGAAGTAGACGTATATAGGGTGTTCAATTGAAAAAATATACTTTTTTGCAAATATCTCGAGAACCGTACATTCTATTGTTTTTCTGCTTTCGCTATCGTAATCAGCAGAAAAAAATACAAAACGTTCATAGTTTAACCGACATCGTAGCTCTCTAATAAAAAAGTTAACAATGGTGCCAACTTAACTTTGAACACCCTGTATATTTATATATATATATATATATATATATATATATATATATATATATATATATATATATATATATGTATATATGTATATATATAAAAAAAAACGGTGTGTCCAAACAAATTACATGGTTTAATGTAATATAGTAAAAATTAAAGTTATAGACATTTTATTCAAAGTAAAAGATTATATAAAAAATAACAATTGTCGAGAAATGTTTCTCTATTTTCGAGTATTTTTGAACATCTATATTATCTCCGAAATTATTAATTGCATCAAATTCTGCGACCATTTTTTTTTTAATAAATAGAGAAAAGAAAAGTACAAGTTTCGTGAATTTTTGCATAGCTTTGGAGATATATTCCAAAAATTGAAAAATTGTACTCCTTTAGCTAATTTAACAAGCTTGTGCAATGTTTACGTGGATTTATTGTCTCTGAGAACTGACCTAAGCTTTCAACTTTCTAGGTACCACAACAATAGAATGATAAACTACGATGTTGACCGAGGAATCAATGTCACTACAGAACTGAGCGAAAAGAGTAGTACGCTGACAATCACTAACGCTGCTACAAGGCATTCGGGGAACTACTCCTGCGTACCTAGTAATGCGCAGCCGGCTAGCACGTATGTGCATATTTTAAACGGTGAGTAAATTTAACTCTAAAGTTTGTTTGAATTTTAATAAAGATAAAGTACGCCAATAAAATGATGAGATTTGTGTATACACATTTTAATGATACTGTATTATCTCTATGCATCGTATATCTGTATAAAAATATTCTACATTTTTTTCCAAACTTAAAACAGATATTTTATTAGCGATAATATCGGTTAAAGGATAGCAATCGAAAAAAAAACAATCAGTTTTCGTTTTGACAACTGCATCTTTTGTTAAGTTTAGATTAAGCAATATATAAACAAGAATAGATGCTAAACAATTACTGACATAAAACAGGAATTCGTGACAGAAAATTCATACTGGGTGACAATTTAAAAACTTGAAATGGCCATATCTTAGGAAGAAAAAACTTAATCAAAAAACGCTCAAAACACTTTCTATAAAATGAAGAGGGAACAAATAAAAATGTATTATTCGACCCTTATCTGTAACCTCTTGGGCAGGGTGAGATACACCCCTAAAATCTTAAATAGAATGGGGGGTCGAGTGATACATCATCTTAAAGCTCTTGAAAAATGCTTTCCAATGATACCATAGAAAGCTGATTTATGTGAAATTCTTCTGTGTTTATTAAAGGAGACAATAAATTAAAACACAATTGTGAAATTTTTTATAATTATTTAATTAAATATTCAAAATGGTTCCCCTTGTTTTGAAGACAATAATAAAGCCTTTGTTCAAATTCTTCGCGTACATTTGCAAATGTTTCTCTGGATATAGTACGGAATTCCTGAACTATCCTCTCCTTGAGTTGCTCTATTGACTCAGGTTGCGTCTTAAACACCACAGATTTAAGGTGACCCCACAAAAAAAATGAAGAGGTGTTAGATCCGGAGATCTAGGTGGTCATTCAACAGGACTTCTTCTTTCAATCCACTGGTTGGGATAATTATCATCTAACCATTGCCTGACGGGAACTACATAATGAGGAGGTGCCCCATCCTGTTGAAAATGTAGTAAGCATTCTTCTAATGCTAAATTTCCTTGTATATCCCTCTGATTTTCTAATTCCCACACTATTAGTGGTTCAATAGACGTCTGTAGCAAACATTAATTTTCTGAGGGTACTGGGTATGCCCTTCTCTAAATACGTGTGGATTCTCGTCATTCCAGTAACGACAGTTTTGCTTATTAACATGTCCATTCAAATAAAATGTACATTCATCGCTGAAACAAATATTTTTAACTGCCGTAATTCTATCTGTCATTATTTCACAAGACTGGATTCTTCTATCCGGGTCGTCGTCACCAAGTTCTTGCAGTATGCGCAGTTTATAGGGGTGAAACTTATGAAATTTAAGTACCTTTCTTATTGTTTCACGAGATATGCCAGTTGCTACAGCTGATTGACGAGTTGATAAAGTTGAATTAATTGCAAACTGCCCGAGAACTTCAATTTGCGCTGCTTCGTCAATTAGTCTCGGTTGATTTCTCTTTTTATTCGCGACAGAGCCAGTTTGTTTCAAAATTGGGTACTAGTTGGCGAACATACTCCGGACTTACATTTTGACCTGGATGCCTTTCATTAAATCTTTGGGCTGTCCTTAAGAAACATTGATCCTGAGAACCATAAATGAAAATCATTTCTACACGTTCAGTTGTGTTGTACACCATTATTTAAGATAAGTGCTGCTTTTCGTTTAAACTGAACCAAAAGTCAACTGTTAAAATATCAATACTAATAGTACAAGTTACTTTTAAAGTGAATATTGTGATAACAAAATGCGAATATTCATAAACAAATAAAATACAAGGCTTAAAATGTTTAGAATTCTTAAGAGACATGCCAGGATATCGGTACCAATCATTTTAAACATTTACTTAAATAAAAATAAAAATGTTCGAAACTGGGTTTTTATTTATTGTTCCCTTTAATAAATACAGAAGAATTTCACGAAAAACAGCTTGCTATGGTACCATTGGAAAGCATTTTTCAAGAGCTTTAAGATGACGTTTCACTCGACCCCCCTTTCTATTTAAGATTTTAGGGGTGTATCTCATCCTGCCCAAGGGGTTACAGATAAGGGTCGAATAATACGCTTTTATTTGTTCCATCTTCATTTTATAGAAAGTGTTTTGAGCGTTTCTGAATTAAGTTTTTCCTTCCTAAGATATGGCCATTTCAAGTTTTTAAATTGTCACCCTATATATATATATATATATATATATATATATATATATATATATGTGTATATATATATATATATATATATATATATATATATATATATATTATTCAATTTGTTTCTTAAACCCGATATATATTAATTGGACTTCTTTCTTGGGTACAGATTTATTTGCAAAATCAAACAATGGGATTAACTTGACGTTAAACTGCCCTATAAAATATATTGGTATGACAACTTAACTCGAAGAAAATTGAATAAAAGGGCATAAGTATACAAAGAATACATCCACTGCATTATACAAACATGAAAAAAGCCCAAAACACGAATTTAATTTTTCTGAAACGAAAATCATTGATGAAGATAACCTGTATCAGAAATTAATTATCAAAGAAATGATTCATATAAAAAAAGAAAAAATGCAGTAAATGACAAACAAGACATAAAAAATGTAAGTCAAATATACCACAATTTGATATTTTAGTATAGTTTTAACTTCGTCTAAGCCGTTATTTTTAAAATGTAGTATATCATTGTGAATGTCTGATTCTACTCTAAGGTTTAAATTAAAAAATAGCAAAAAATTATCTTTAAATTCCTCAAAAAAACGAACTACGATAAGCACACCTAAAACTGTGCTATGAGTTGCCTGGCAAACCAGTAACTTGCCACCTCTCATTCAAATATAAATAAATAGTAAACATGCATTTTTCGAGGTCTGTAACCTGGTTTTATTAATTTTGTAATAATTAATTATTTGTCAATAGTATAAAATTTTAAATTAGTTTTAGAAAAATTGTAAATGTCTTATTATAATTAGACTACTAAGTGTTTTTTAAATTAATTGTAGGTAGGAAAGGAAAGCCTTACATACCAAAAAAAGAAATAAAGGAATGAGCAATTTTTGGAGGAAGCCCACTCTGATAGGGGAAAGGTCAAGTTAATCCCATTTTTATGATTTTGCAAATTAACCTACACCAACGAAAGAATTCCAATTAATAAATATATATATATATATATATATATATATATATATATATATATATATTTATATACAGGGTGGCCCAACGAAAAGGTCCCACCCTTATTTATGACTTTCCTGGTATATTTTGGGAAAAACGCTTGGACACGTCAATTTTGATTTTTAGGGGGACGTCTTTTCATGTATGATTGTATAATACAGGGTGTTCCAAAAATAAGATATCGCATTACACTTGACATTTTTAAATGGAAACCCCCAATTTTTTTTCTATTTTTGGATTCTCCAGGAAGTTTTTAGTAACTTTTGTATAATAGAGTTTATACCTATCTTCAACCATTTTGAAGTTTTTTTAATTTTTTTTATAAAATTCGCCTCATTTAATTTAGTACTGATAATACGGAAAAAAATAATAATCACCGATACCAGCAAGAAATTTAGCATCTGTCAATGTCATCGTAAATCATAGAACAACTTTATCTTTGATTTGAAATCGTTAAGTTGCCTAGTTCTATTATAATATTTTGATATCGCATTACACTTGACATTTTTAAATGGAAACCCCCAATTTTTTTTCTATTTTTGGATTCTCCAGGAAGTTTTTAGTAACTTTTGTATAATAGAGTTTATACCTATCTTCAACCATTTTGAAGTTTTTTTAATTTTTTTTATAAAATTCGCCTCATTTAATTTAGTACTGATAATACGGAAAAAAATAATAATCACCGATACCAGCAAGAAATTTAGCATCCGTCAATGTCATCGTAAATCATAGAACAACTTTATCTTTGATTTGAAATCGTTAAGTTGCCTAGTTCTATTATAATATTTTGCAATGATTTATTCAATTCAAGAAAGGGTCGAAATAACGAAACTGTATTATCAAAACGGAAGCATTGCAAGAGCTACCGCCCGGTTGTTTAATGCGTTACATCCAGACAAAAATATTAACCATAAGTATGTGGCTAAATTAATAAGAAAATTTGAAGCAACTGGATCTGTATCTAATATTCGCCGGAATCAGGAAAATCGTCCAAGTAGAAATGAAGCCAGAGAAATAGCAGTTTTGGGACACGTGGCTCTTGACAACACCCAAAGTACTCGTGGTCTGGCTACTTCTTCAGGATTTACACGCTCAACAGTGCAAAGAATTTTGAAATCCTATAAATTTCACCCGTACAAAACTAAACTTGTCCATGAGCTTAATGAAGACGATTATGATAGAAGGTTGGAGTTTTGCGAATTAATGACACAACGTTTGAACAATAACCCAAATTTGTTATTTAACATTTGTTTTTCGGATGAATGTACCTTCTATTTACATGGTGCTGTAAATAGACATAATTGTCGATATTGGAGCGACTCGAATCCACATTTGTTTCGAGAGGTACATTCGCAATACCCACAAAAAATTAATGTCTGGGCCGGCATTTTCGGAAATCATATTGTAGGACCTTTCTTTATTCCTGGAAACTTGACGGGGGAGTTGTACTTGGACATGTTGGAAAATACAATAGAGCCACGAATAACCGAAATAATAGAAAATGAGGTTAATTATAATGAAAATTTTCTTCATTTCCAACAAGATGGTGCACCACCGCACTATGTAGCTCCAGTACGACAGTTTTTGGACACCCATTTCCCAAATCAGTGGATCGGACGGCGCGGCCCCATTGAGTGGCCACCAAGGTCTCCGGACTTGAGTCCTTTAGATTACTTTCTTTGGGGACATATAAAAAGTAAGGTTTTTAGTACGAAGCCAGACTCCATCCAAGATCTTCGGGAGCGGATCACGGCGGAATGCAGACAAATAACTCCAGAAATGTATGAAAATGTTAGGAATAGATTTGAGCAAAATATTTATTATTGCATGGAGGTAAACGGACACCACTTTCAACATTTATTACCACATTGACTTTTTGACACATTGTAGCTAAGTAACTAATTTTTGTTTAAATTTTAATGTGAATGTAAAACTGTAAATGGTTTAGTGTTCCTGATTCCGGCGAATATTAGATACAGATCTAGTTGCTTCAAATTTTCTTATTAATTTAGCCACATACTTATGGTTAATATTTTTGACTGAATGTAACGTATTAAACAACCGGGCAGTAGCCCTTGCAATGTTTCCGTTTTGATAATAAAGTTTCGTTATTTTGACCCTTTCTTGAATTTAATTTATCAATACTTGATATTATTCAATTATTCAAATAACTTCAAAATGGTTGAAGATAGGTATAAACTCTACTATACAAAAGTTACTAAAAACTTCCTGGAGAATCCAAAAATAGAAAAAAAAATTGGGGGTTTCCATTTAAAAATGTCAAGTGTAATGCGATATCTTATTTTTGGAACACCCTGTATTATACAATCATACATGAAAAGACGTCCCCCTAAAAATCAAAATTGACGTGTCCAAGCGTTTTTCCCAAAATATACCAGGAAAGTCATAAATAAGGACCTTTTCGTGGGACCTGTATATATATATATATATATATATATATATATATATATATATATATATATATATATATATATATATATATATATATATATATATATATATATATATATATATATATATATATATATATATATATATATATATATATATATATATATATATATATATATATATATATATATATATGTGTGTGTGTGTGTGTTCTTGAAAAAGTTCGCATCATATGGGAATTTTTTTTATTGGGTCACTTTGTCAAAGTTTAACATAGGCAATAACTTTTACTTTACTAAAGATGAAAAATGGGTTAGTCGAAAATAATTACGTGACTTGCATTACTTGTTAAAATTGACATTTCTTTAAAAAAAATGAAGAAAATAGGCTTGTATGCTAGAATATGAAAAAGTTGTATTAAAAAAAAGATGTTTATTTTTTAATTTAATATATGCATACCAAATTTTGATCAAAAATTCGAATATTTATTTTTTTATAATTTTTCATGTTTTTTATAGATTCTAAAGAAAATAATATAAATAAATAATGTCTAACTTAAAAATAATATTTTTTGTCAGTAACCTTATGCAAATATTAATTTCTCATACCTAAATACTGCATAAATCTTTTTTCGAAAAAAGTTAAAATCTTTTTTCAAAAATATGTTAAGCTTGATGCAAAGTGGTCCTGATTTTGGGAATTTTGGGTGTATAAGCCGTAAAAGTTGTTTTATCTCTCCACAAAATGTTATGTTGAGATCAAAAATGTATTCTTCCCCCTTGGATTAAAAAAGGAGCTATGGGTGCTATAGCCCCAGGCGTCGTCGGCAGGAACCCCAGCATAGAGCTTGCGCTATATATTGCGATAATTTATTAATGAATAGGTGTAGGGCCCACATGCGGTGGGGGTCCGGCTAGACATGAACCAGTACTTTATTATATTTTCATTCCAGGTGTACATTCGGTGAAATGTAGCGCTTTTTAGTCACGTTTGGCAAAACGTACAAGGCTTTGGTTTTAATCAATCAGAGCAGGGATAATCGCACTATTGACTTATATAATGGTACATTTTGCTTAAATGCCCCGACCCTTCTGAACACATCCCTGGCAGTGGCACTCGAAGACAAAGCCCTATTAAAATAACTAGAACATTACTGTACCGTTTTTAGAACAATTGACAAACCCTTTGTCAAAAGTAACTTATTATTTAATAGAAAATAATCCCATAGCAGGAATATTAAAACCGTTTCGCCACGCTCCCCATTCATGATTCAAACGCAGATTAATTTTAATTAATGAAACTCGAATCCCGTTAAATAACTCTCCAGAAGGACAAAGTTCCAATTAAAAGATAATTAAGTACATGCGAAACGTGGAAAAACTTTCTTCTACACTGTTCCTGAATAATAAATTTCTACCTTTGCCATTTGAGTAAAAGCCTTGTAGGTTTCATTGCAAGCGTTAAGTGGGATTTGTTTTGTGAAATGTTGTTGCACTGAAACGTGAGGAAAGTAATTGGATCCTAACTTGTGAATTTGTATTCGCACCGTCTGTTTAGGAGTTAACGAGATATGAGATATGATATTTACAGATAGACATGCATATGTTACTAAATAAAGAGGATACGTTTTACGGTGTGTAACAAAAGTCTGGCGTCTCCAAATGTCTCGAAAATCGCTCATCTAATTATAGACCGCTGCCCCATAACATTCACTTTTGAAACGTTTTTCTCTTTTCTGCCATTAAGGGTGGTTATTCTTTATGTAAAAAGGAGTAGAAGAGCTGAAATTTCAAAGAGCTCGTGGGTAACAACTCACTGATATGCAAATTTGAAAATGTGATGAAAAGTGGAGATGTGGATCAATCCCCTGCAGCACATATTTATTGGTCCAATATTGGCTACTTTATATGGGACCAAGAAAGTTTTTGTCAGATTATTTAAATATTATTACATTATTGTAAGCCAAAATTGGCGTACTGTTTAGAACCAATGTTGTTCCACAATATACCTGCAATATATGAAATTTATCTGGGTCCAATAATAAGAACTGATCCTGATTTATATATATATATATATATATATATATATATATATATATATATATTTTTTTTTTATTTTCTTAGGGTCCTTGTGTAAGTAAGATGTGTTTATGTTCTTATTCACATATTTATTAACGTTTCGGTCTATTTTGACCTTCTTCAGAATACATTGAAGTTAGAAACTAAAAAAATTTTAACTGTTAAATCATGTTCGGTATTGTACAATTTTTTAGTTTCGCGTACCTAGGAACAAGCATATATAAAAGTTCCGATCCAAGAAAACCTACAAAAACATATATATATATATATATATATATATATATATATATATATATATATATATATATATGTGTGTTGATTTTTACTCCTTCACGGATGGAAAAGTACAATGTGTTTTCATTCCGGGTGTACATCCGTTCACTACTGTCGTTCTGAAAAGAACAGTTTTGCTGACGTTTCGCCAAAATCACATTTGGCATTTTCGAAGCTTTCTTTCTGGCGTCCGAATGGAGACTCTATCTTCTCTCTATTATCGAAAATATATGATTTTGGCGAAACGTCAGCAAAACTGTTCATTTCAGAACGACAGTAGTGAACGGATGTACACCCGGAATGAAAACACATATATATATATATATATATATATATATATATATATATATATATATATATACATATATATATATACAGGGTGTTTCAGTTTTTTGTTGCATAACTTTAACAGTTGATAGAACTTTTCAAATTAGTGCAAAAAGTTCATATAAACATAGGTCGTGAAGCGCTTAGTTATCAAGATACAGGGTGTTAAAGTTTGCATTAAATTTTTCCTTTTTTTCCATTATATCTAAACGGTTGGACATAATGGCACAAAATTGGGTATTTGGGGGTTTTTTGGGTGCGGAGAATTTAAATTCGATGTTAGTTTTCATATTGCTGCTAGAGGGCGCCACCGGCTTATCAGCACACTAACGTTATTGAACAGAACTTTTTTACCACTCGGTATATGGCTTCAGTGATTAAACTTTCTAATTCCTCCATTTCTTCTTAATAAAAAAGGTATACTTTGTTTAAGTCTCTAGGAGTGACCGTTTTCCAGAAAATCGCACTTGAAAGTTAAGGTTACCCTGCCATTTTTTGTCTTAGACTGCCTAGCGGAACCGTGTTAATAATAACAAAAATAGTGGGCCATGAAACCTGTTGCTATGAAACCGAAAACAAAAGTAAACTTTTGAGTAAACTTCATTCATATTTGTGTATTTTATTTGCAGAAATTTCAGTTTGCCTATTTTCTTTCTCGTTTTTTGTCTACTTTAGTACTTTACTTAGTAAAATGTCTTTCGTATTTTCTAATCAAGAGTTGGCGGATATTCATTTTATTTATGGGTTTGCAAATGGTAATTCTGCCGAAGCAGCCCACGAATACAGGCGCAGATTTCCAAATAGAAGACATCCGAATCGTTCGGTTTTCGTAAGAATTCATCGGCAAATAGTTGAACAGGGTCTAGGCAACGTTCGAGAAAATGGTATTAACGTTCGGCCACCTAGAAACTTTGAAAGACAAATTTTGGGTATGTTTGATCGAGATCCAACCACAAGTGTAAGAAGAGTTTCCATTGAATTAGGAATTTCAACCAGCTATGTTTATAGAGTTCTTAAACGTGATCGGAGGCATCCTTATCATTTGCAACCGATTCAAGGATTACTACCCGGAGATGAAGAAAGAAGAATGTTATTTTGTCAGAGAATTCTTAATCTAATTGCAAATAATAGATACTTTTTAAGAAATGTCTTATGGACCGATGAATCCTGTTTTACTCGTCGTGGAATTGTAAATTTTCATAACCAGCACGTTTGGGCACATGAAAATCCACATGCCGTTAGGCCAAGAAACTTTCAATACGAGTTTAGTGTAAACGTCTGGATAGGCATTTACAACAATAATCTTTTTGGACCTTACTTTTTGCCTCAGCGGGTAAATGCAGCGGTTTTTTTGGAATTTTTAGAAACGGAACATGGGAATATGTGGGAAGACATTCCATTGAATTTAAGAAGAAGAGCTTGGTTCCAACTTGATGGATGTCCAGCACACTATGGGAGGCTGGTGAGAAACTGGCTAGATAATCATTATCCACAAAGATGGATTGGTCGTGGAGCACCAGTTCAGTGGCCTCCACGATCTCCAGATTTAAACCCTTAAAGACTTTTTTCTATGGGGATTTTTAAAGGAAAAAGTATATGAAACTCCCGTTCAAACAAGAGACGAACTTTTGAATAGAATTAGGGATGCCTGTGGTCAGGTGAGACCATTCCTAAATAACATTTCACGCTCAGTTTTTCGGCGATGTGAACTATGTATTGAACAAAATGGTTCACATTTTGAACATCTTTAAATTTTTTAAAATTCATTTTGTTTTCAATGGCTATTACATGTATTAGTTTCCTATGTTTTAATTAAAGTTTTTTATATAAATTTTTTTTTATTTTGGGTTTACGTTTTTTTTTTAGTTCAAAGGAAATAGAAAAAGTGTGTCAGCCACATTTTTTAAATTATAAATTTTGGCTATGTGATAAAATAGATTACACCATACCATTATTCCAAAAACCTATATTACATTGAAAAAAAAGCAAATCTCAAAAAAGGCCAACTTTAATGGGTCATGGAAAGAGTACATTTTTTCTACCGAAAAAGATACGTTAAAAATGTTTTAAATATTTAAAAAGCATCTATTTTTAAAATTAAAAACTTTAGAGCTCTGTGTTTTTAAAAGTATTTTAGAAAAAAAAACGTATGTATAAAAATTATAAAAATTTTAATCAAAAACGTTAAATTTTTTAACAATAAAAAGTTCTCCCGGAAGCTGTTTATTTTTCAGTTTTTATCGCAAAAAACTTAATAAATTTACGCAATAAATATTAAAGATAATTTTAAAAAATAAAAATACGGCAAAACTTTATATTCAGAAAAAAAAATGTTTGAAAAGTCCTTTAATTTGTTGATTAACTCATTTAACAAAGATCATAATAATTCATAGTATTTGAACTTTCAAGTGCGATTTTCTGGAAAACGGTCACTCCTAGAGACTTAAACAAGGTATACCTTTTTTATTAAGAAGAGATGGGGGAATTGGAAAGTTTAATCACTGAAGCCATATACCGAGTGGTAAAAAAGTTCTGTTCAATAACGTTAGTGTGCTGATAAGCCGGTGGCGCCCTCTAGCAGCAATATGAAAACTAACATCGAATTTAAATTCTCCGCACCCAAAAACCCCCAAATACCCAATTTTGTGCCATTATGTCCAACCGTTTAGATATAATGGAAAAAAAGGAAAAATTTAATGCAAACTTTAACACCCTGTATCTTGATAACTAAGCGCTTCACGACCTATGTTTATAAGAACTTTTTGCACTAATTTGAAAAGTTCTATCAACTGTTAAAGTTATGCAACAAAAAACTGAAACACCCTATATATATATATATATATATATATATATATATATATATATATATATATATATATATATATATATATATATATATATATATATATAATTAGTATGTTTGTTGTCCCACGGTTTTTTTTTACAATAAAAAAAATTTTTATGTTTGAAAATTTGTTTACAATTTATTGTAAAAAAAACACATATATACATTATATTAATTTAACAAACGGGCTCTATTACAATAAAGAGCCTAGCACTAGGTCACCTGAAAAATTCAATTAGATTTTTTTTAGTAGTACCGTGTAATTTTTGGCTTTAACACCATACGTACTCCTAAGAGAGAATTTTAAGTAAAATACGTTATTTAATTTTTCGGTTTTATAATCAATAATAAAAATTAACAAAGCGTGAAAATGAAAATGAGATTCCATCAGTTACTAGACTGTTGAACTGCGAGATCGTTTTCTACTAATTATTCTTCCTCTCGCTAGATGCCTAATGGTGTATTTGGCACATTGCGCGAATTTTGCGCCCTCTATCACGGTCCTTTGCTCCTGCTAAAACAACTGCCTTTATATATCTTTATCGCAGCATCTCTGAATCGTCTTTGCACTGCCCCTTAAATAAATGAAAACAAATAAATCTAACAACAAAACAGTTAGCTGAGTCATTTTAAAGTATTAAAAAATTGAGGATCGTTTTAAAACAAATAACTTATTTGCATGTAATTTATGTCGGAGATAATAAGGTATACCTAGGCCCCTCGTAAATACGCCACCCTGTAGGATATGCACTCAAAGGAGACAGCAGGGCTCAAATTTCGTTCGGCCCTTTGTCAAATGATTTAAATTTTAATATATTGTATTAGACTTTCGATACATTAGAAAAGTATCTAGAAGAAAAAATTCGACATAAATCGAAATATTTACCCCCATAACTGTTTTTTTTTTTGTATGAACACTAAAATAAATTTCAAATTGGCATTTGAATGTCCAGGAGCCTATAAAACGACAAATTACTCGATTGTTCGCCCCCCTCCCCTTTTTACCCTTACTCATTATTTTACACCAAAATAACAGTTTTTATAATTCAAATCTGCATACCCAAAACCGATTAAAAGACAATATTAATTACCGAATTAATTATTAACGGAAAATTGTTATTTTTTACCAATTAATCCCCCATTCACCCCTTTCCCCTTAACATATTTCTAATATACCCGGCAGAGTTAGAACTTTGGCGCAATTATAAAAAATTCTTTTTTTGACGTGAACTAAAACATAGATCAATTTTCAGAAATGTTAACAAAGGGTCAAATTACATTGAGAGCCTGCCATATGCTTTAAGTTGGAATAAAGGGTAAACCTGAATTTTATATTGGGCCAAACAGGGTATAATATTAGGTATAATAAATATCAAAATCAATTTTATAGCAGAAATAAATCCTGTACCTAATGTGAGTTTAATAAAATGAAAAAAGTATTAGTTTTATACAAATTGTTTATAACTTAAAGAATCACTAACTGATTTAAAGCTTAAAAACTTAAGTCATTAACGAAACCGATCTCGTCATTTTTTTGCTGGCAATATTCTGCTCGGCATGAATATTTTGAAAACAATCTAGTGTGTACCTAGTTCTAGAGCTGCAAATGCAAAATATAGACGTAAATAAAACTTACCAAAATGCAACAAATATTAGCACTTTATCTCACAACAATTGTCTGTCACTGACCGGCCATCTGCATTTGGTATTTGAAGCAGAGTTGCCACAGTTACTTGGCGTTGACAAAGTCGCAAATGACACGAAATTTGGGGAATAAGTACTACTTTTTAATCCCAAGATTCGGCGCATTTATGAATATTTTTTTTTACTTTACTAATCTTAAAAAAATACCCTCCGAAATTTTTTGTGACCATACACAGAAACTAAAACTTATCTCATATTTACCGATATAACTCTCCAATCCAGCAACTGTCGGGATGTCAGAAGCACCAGGTCATGCGATACCCCGCATGCATTCGAATAAGACCGAAACGGACCACCGATCAGCCTGATCGCCCATCACTGGTGATATAGAGGCCGAATATTCTGAAAAAATATCTTATGTCCATATTGGCCCAACAAAGGTACTATGTTAATTAAAAAAAATCGAACGGATAGAAATTTATAAGAGGTGTTATATTATATTGGTCCTATATTGACCCAAAAGTGTCATTATATATCGAACATATTTTTTTTACCAATATAACACCTATATAAGGTAAACAATTTTATATATATATATATATATATATATATATATATATATATATATATATACATGGTCGGGATCGCACAATTTTCCTTAAACAGTGTGTGAAATTTTCAATTTTTTTCTTGTTTTTTACTTTTTTCTCCAATATATTCTGACACAATTTAGTACATGTGATATTTTTAAGAGCCTCTACAATAAAATATCAAAATTGTCTGTGGCAGTATACAGGGTGTTACATTTTTTGCATCACCAAAAAGTTTATCTTTCGGATTGAAAAAAAAACTTATGACATATTTCGTTAACACTCACGCTGTTTAATATCTTCGGCCTGTGTATCATGAATTATTTGTCATAACTAGGTCAACGACTTGAATTCGCCTTATGGGATAATTATTTAAAAGCATGCATAAACGTATACCATAATATAAACAAAATTCTATTTTCAAAATCTAAAAATGTCGAGAGTTAAATTTAATAGTTTCTATATTATAGTCCGACACACGATAAATGGTCATGAAGTTGCCGGGCTCATAACGATCAGGTGGTATTTTACCCCCAATAAAGCAATTAAGGTCTGGTTTGCAAGCGTTTCTCAATTCAGGTCGAGAGCAACAATCTTTCTGTGAGTAATTTTTAAAATGTTTAGACCGTGGGTTGAAAACTGTGAATCCGACGACGGAATTGAAGAAATTAATGAACAAAAAAACAAAATGGCATTTACCCATGTGTTGCAAGAGAATTGTTTTACGAGTATATCGAAGTAAAATTTATCTATATTTTTTATATTTTTTTGCTTATCTAATAAAACAATCACTCTAATTCATTCGGTCGATCACATTAAATAGGTAGTTTTATTTAAAAATTATTATTTTGTTTAAATACTTAAATTGCTGATATTTGAATAGAAGCTAAAAAAATGTTAAACATTTTATCTGCAGTATGAAGCGGTAAAACGGTTCTTTCGATAAACTACTTAAAAACGATTTTTACGCTATACCAGTATCTATAAGGGGCAACATTTTTCTTTTTCTAAGAATGTGAAAAAAGTTTGAAAAATTAAATTATTACAAATAATTATTATAGTTATATTTATGTATTATAAATGCTCAAAATATGTGAAAGAACGTTCCTCGGAACATTCAGTAGAAATAGGAAAACTAAAAATATTAAAAGATCCTTGCTCCATACAATTCAGTTTTGGAATATACTCCAAAATATACCTAACCCATTTTTTTTAAATACTTAGAAGTCAGCTGTTGGCGGGCGGTCATTTGGATTATTTTTTAAATATTTTTGTAATCTTTGTTTTCTTGAATTGTATTCATACGGTGACCTCTTTTGCGACTCCTTACAATGCTTTTGATTACCGCACATCCGCCAATAATAACTCACATACAAATGCAAAGCTTTAAACCGCATTCACTAATATTTATATGCAGTAAAATAAGAAACGTTTAGGAACCTTCAAATATTTGTCCGCAGGACTTCTAAAAGCGTCAGGGGGCATAGAAGCTACCATTAAGAGGACAGTGGAGTTAACCGGCATTTTAAGGTATTCCTTGCGTTGATTCCTTGACCAAGAACATTCACCGGAGAGGAAGAACAGATCTGACAAAGGCACAATGAAAGTGTTTTGGAATGGTGATGCAAAATTAATTCGCGGGGAAGTGTATGAGATGTATGAGTTAAGGCAGATTGCGTCACTTGATTCTTTGCGAGAAAAGTTATTAGCAAATAATGAATTCACTGCTAGTCGCGAAACGTTGCGCCGATTCCTGCATACATTTGAATTTCGATTTAAAAAAATTGACAAGCGCATTTGTATTAGAAAGATCCAACGGCTAGGGCAGCCATGTCAAACATGCGGCCCGTGGGCCGCATGCGAACCAGTGTGCATTTTTCTGCGGCCCAGATCAGTTTTGAAAACAGCCAAATAATGCGGCCCGCGAACAAATTGAAAACCGTTTTTAAAAGCGCGCGCCGCTACAACAACGATTGGTAAAATAAAATGTAGAATTGTACATAGTGCCATCTATGTTTAGGAGGGTGAACTACACATACTCAACCTAAAACCTAAAGCCAAACGTTATCTGGTTTGTTCCGCGCAGAAAACCTAAATATTTAGGTTTTTGATGAGACTTAGTTCGACACCCATGACACTACAATTAAAGGTTGGCAAGATTCTTAACCAAAGTGCATTTTAGATGTACCTACTTCTCGAGGAAAGAGATTATCTGTCTTATACTGTGGCTCAAGGGATAGCTCGGTGCCGAACGATTTGCTACTTTTGGCAAAAAACATTAAGGACTGCCCGTTAGGCTACCATCAGAACATGGCAAGTGAGCTTTTTGAAAACTGGATGAAAAATTCTCTTTTTCCGAATATCCCGCCAGGCAGTGTAGTCATTTATGATAATGCTAGGTATCACAGCACCTTAGCTGAAAAACTATCAACCATCAGCAGCAAAAGAGGTGCTGCAAGAGTTCCCAAGCCAACATGTCCTCTATTTTGAAAAAAAATATAAAAAAAACAATTAGTTGAGATACTAAAAACTAAATCGTATGATAAAATATATTGCGTAGATGAGGCTATAAAAGCATCCGGTAACCTACTACTCAGATTGCCCCCCCAGCACTGCGATTTGAATCCTATAGAAATTATATGGTCTGAATTAAAAAACAAAGTTAGACAATAATGTAAACCCAAAAATGTCCGCTAATGTAACTGAAGTAATTAAAACTCAATGTGAATTAATGCCAGAGAGCAGTTGGAGAGCTGGCGTTAATTATTACTAGTAATTATAATTACTTAAAGTTGAAAACAATTATAAAAATATTGGGAAAAAGTAAAACCTATAATTATATCAGTGGATGATTGTGATATAGTCAAAAGCAGTGTTATCGTGCGCGTCATACGATTTATCAACGACAAACTTTTTGAGTTTGTTTTTCTTTTATTAGGTGTAATCATATCCTCCGCATAAATCCGGAAGATGAATTAGATAGACCTATGATATTTTCATATGAAAAAATAGGATAAACATATGAATATGAAGCAGTTGCAAAAATCTTTGAGCGATGTCACTTCAAAGTCAGATTGACAAGTCAGTGACAAAATGAGTAATAGAAAACAATTTTCGGGTTTATTGCATCCACAAGCGAAAAAATTGTTATTAAATCTAATAAAATATTACGAAAATGAAAATTCACCGACCAATATCCAGGAGACAGTAGCAAAAGCTCTGGGAATCGATAAGGACTGTGCAGAAAATCGTGCATGAAAAAAAACATAATTTACTACCGAAGAAGATTAAGAAATTTACACAAAAAAGCCAAAGACAGAAGA
>JAUTXW010000169.1:2500-162828 GCA_030620095.1 Kuschelorhynchus macadamiae
CTAACCTAACCTAACCTAACCTAACCTAACCTAACCTAACCTAACCTAACCTAACCTAACCTAACCTAACCTAACCTAACCTAACCTAACCTAACCTAACCTAACCTAACCTAACCTAACCTAACCTAACCTAACCTAACCTAACCTAACCTAACCTAACCTAACCTAACCTAACCTAACCTAACCTAACCTAACCTAACCTAACCTAACCTAACCTAACCTAACCTAACCTAACCTAACCTAACCTAACCTAACCTAACCTAACCTAACCTAACCTAACCTAACCTAACCTAACCTAACCTAACCTAACCTAACCTAACCTAACCTAACCTAACCTAACCTAACCTAACCTAACCTAACCTAACCTAACCTAACCTAACCTAACCTAACCTAACCTAACCTAACCTAACCTAACCTAACCTAACCTAACCTAACCTAACCTAACCTAACCTAACCTAACCTAACCTAACCTAACCTAACCTAACCTAACCTAACCTAACCTAACCTAACCTAACCTAACCTAACCTAACCTAACCTAACCTAACCTAACCTAACCTAACCTAACCTAACCTAACCTAACCTAACCTAACCTAACCTAACCTAACCTAACCTAACCTAACCTAACCTAACCTAACCTAACCTAACCTAACCTAACCTAACCTAACCTAACCTAACCTAACCTAACCTAACCTAACCTAACCTAACCTAACCTAACCTAACCTAACCTAACCTAACCTAACCTAACCTAACCTAACCTAACCTAACCTAACCTAACCTAACCTAACCTAACCTAACCTAACCTAACCTAACCTAACCTAACCTAACCTAACCTAACCTAACCTAACCTAACCTAACCTAACCTAACCTAACCTAACCTAACCTAACCTAACCTAACCTAACCTAACCTAACCTAACCTAACCTAACCTAACCTAACCTAACCTAACCTAACCTAACCTAACCTAACCTAACCTAACCTAACCTAACCTAACCTAACCTAACCTAACCTAACCTAACCTAACCTAACCTAACCTAACCTAACCTAACCTAACCTAACCTAACCTAACCTAACCTAACCTAACCTAACCTAACCTAACCTAACCTAACCTAACCTAACCTAACCTAACCTAACCTAACCTAACCTAACCTAACCTAACCTAACCTAACCTAACCTAACCTAACCTAACCTAACCTAACCTAACCTAACCTAACCTAACCTAACCTAACCTAACCTAACCTAACCTAACCTAACCTAACCTAACCTAACCTAACCTAACCTAACCTAACCTAACCTAACCTAACCTAACCTAACCTAACCTAACCTAACCTAACCTAACCTAACCTAACCTAACCTAACCTAACCTAACCTAACCTAACCTAACCTAACCTAACCTAACCTAACCTAACCTAACCTAACCTAACCTAACCTAACCTAACCTAACCTAACCTAACCTAACCTAACCTAACCTAACCTAACCTAACCTAACCTAACCTAACCTAACCTAACCTAACCTAACCTAACCTAACCTAACCTAACCTAACCTAACCTAACCTAACCTAACCTAACCTAACCTAACCTAACCTAACCTAACCTAACCTAACCTAACCTAACCTAACCTAACCTAACCTAACCTAACCTAACCTAACCTAACCTAACCTAACCTAACCTAACCTAACCTAACCTAACCTAACCTAACCTAACCTAACCTAACCTAACCTAACCTAACCTAACCTAACCTAACCTAACCTAACCTAACCTAACCTAACCTAACCTAACCTAACCTAACCTAACCTAACCTAACCTAACCTAACCTAACCTAACCTAACCTAACCTAACCTAACCTAACCTAACCTAACCTAACCTAACCTAACCTAACCTAACCTAACCTAACCTAACCTAACCTAACCTAACCTAACCTAACCTAACCTAACCTAACCTAACCTAACCTAACCTAACCTAACCTAACCTAACCTAACCTAACCTAACCTAACCTAACCTAACCTAACCTAACCTAACCTAACCTAACCTAACCTAACCTAACCTAACCTAACCTAACCTAACCTAACCTAACCTAACCTAACCTAACCTAACCTAACCTAACCTAACCTAACCTAACCTAACCTAACCTAACCTAACCTAACCTAACCTAACCTAACCTAACCTAACCTAACCTAACCTAACCTAACCTAACCTAACCTAACCTAACCTAACCTAACCTAACCTAACCTAACCTAACCTAACCTAACCTAACCTAACCTAACCTAACCTAACCTAACCTAACCTAACCTAACCTAACCTAACCTAACCTAACCTAACCTAACCTAACCTAACCTAACCTAACCTAACCTAACCTAACCTAACCTAACCTAACCTAACCTAACCTAACCTAACCTAACCTAACCTAACCTAACCTAACCTAACCTAACCTAACCTAACCTAACCTAACCTAACCTAACCTAACCTAACCTAACCTAACCTAACCTAACCTAACCTAACCTAACCTAACCTAACCTAACCTAACCTAACCTAACCTAACCTAACCTAACCTAACCTAACCTAACCTAACCTAACCTAACCTAACCTAACCTAACCTAACCTAACCTAACCTAACCTAACCTAACCTAACCTAACCTAACCTAACCTAACCTAACCTAACCTAACCTAACCTAACCTAACCTAACCTAACCTAACCTAACCTAACCTAACCTAACCTAACCTAACCTAACCTAACCTAACCTAACCTAACCTAACCTAACCTAACCTAACCTAACCTAACCTAACCTAACCTAACCTAACCTAACCTAACCTAACCTAACCTAACCTAACCTAACCTAACCTAACCTAACCTAACCTAACCTAACCTAACCTAACCTAACCTAACCTAACCTAACCTAACCTAACCTAACCTAACCTAACCTAACCTAACCTAACCTAACCTAACCTAACCTAACCTAACCTAACCTAACCTAACCTAACCTAACCTAACCTAACCTAACCTAACCTAACCTAACCCGACCGGACCTAACCTAACCCGACCGGACCTAACCTAACCCGACCGGACCTAACCTAACCCGACCGGACCTAACCTAAACCGACCGGACCTAACCTAACCCGACCAGACCTAACCTAGCCCGACCGGACCTTGTTTAACAATTTTTTTTTAATATTTTTTTATTTATTTTTGTTACATAAAAACCTTAGGATAGATTTTCATTTAAATTTCTTACCAAATCTATTTCCTTTTATTTTTTTTATTTTTTACCCGTGGCATCATCCCTATACAATACAGAAAGCTTTAATCTATCTCTGTCAAAAATGTTTGGATAATTTTTTAATAAATTATTTAATAATTCGTCTGGAAAGTATTTAACATATTCCGAATATTTTGTGCAATCGACTAAAGCAAAGAAATTTAAATTATTTAAATTTTCAAACCGCGTCCCTAATTGAAGAATTATACAATCTATTATTTCGAAATATAATATTTTATAGTTAGTAAAAATATCAAAGTCGCTAGTTATGGGAACAGCCAACACAGCACCTTATGATGGAAAACTGTAACGATGAGATGTTCCCACGGAAGACGGAAACCGCTGACATACAATTATTCACATATAAATACTTTTTGTAAACATGTTAAGGCGTCTTTTCACTAACTGTCGTACCAGTTAATTAAAGTCCGTATTTTTCAAATTTTGAGTTTTGTTTTAAAAAGTCATTCCTACAGGTAAAACCTAAAACTGGCGCAGTCGGTAGGATTGTCCAAAGCGTTTCGACAAAAATCGCGAATAGCGTCCGTATCGACGGTTAATTTGGACATCCGACAACGCGAGTGACTCAAGAAATAACCAAATTTGGAAAATAAAAACAAGTCCAGGGATCAAGAGACACACATCGCTCAACGTCCTATTGGCAAAACTTAGGATAGGAAGACCAGGGATCAAGGGACAAACATCGCCCAACCTCCTATTGGCACCCTAGCTTTAAGAAGAAAACCCTAGCTGTAAGAAAATTCAAGACAGAAAAACAAGCATCGTTTCAACCCTCGTAGGCTAAGAAGAAAATCATCATCACCCTAGAAAATAAGTGCTTCAGGAATGAAAATAATAATATTCCTAATGTAAGTTAAAACCATTTTGTATATATTTTCGCATACAATTTTTGCTCACGTATATATATTGCTCATATTTGCGTATTTTCGTAAAAAAGTGAATTTTAAATACATTTTTCAAATTTTCGCTTTTTCACAAAAATCTATTTTAATTTTAATTTTCCCTAATTTTAATGTCCGATTCTGAACAAGAACTTGAAGATATCATAAATTTGTTTAGACTCACAAATATTAATAATACTAATTTAAGAATGGAACAACCACAAAATGCCGCAGGCGTAAACTACCAACTATTACGTTTATATATAGATACAATTCCTACGTATGATGGTAACCCACATACACTTTCAGTTTTTATAAATAATTGTTCTAGCTTAATAAACAATTTTTATAAAGAAGGCGATAACGCACATAACAATTTTATAGTACGAGCCATCATTGGTAAATTATCAAGTCGAGCATTAAGTCTAATAGGTTCTAGGATTCATGAATTAAATACGTGGCAAGACATAAATATTGCATTAGAATTAAGTTTTGGTGATCAAAGAAATTTGGATTGTTTAGTACAAGATTTAATAACATTAACACCTCAAAAAAATGAAACACCATATAATTTCGGTATGAGATGCCAAGACGCACGCTCTTTAATTTTTTCAAAAATAAATTCAATAATTATGACTCCAAACGAAAAAAGAGTTAGAGTACAAAACTATGAAGATTTAGCTTTAAAAACATTTATAAGAAGCTTAACAGGCCAACTACAAAATAATGTTAGATTAAGAAACCCAGATAGTTTAGAAAAAGCAATGTCTCTAGTAATAGAAGAAGAAAATTTTCTTTACAGTCAGAATCGTAGCCATTCATTAAATACACAAAATTTTTTTTCGCCCAAATCAAAGAATAACGCCTATAAACGCAAATATATAATTTTTTCAAAACCCATTAATTACCAAAATAATCGAAATACAAACTCGATACCAAATCCCACACAACCAAACTTTAATTATTTAAGACCACCGCTATTTAATAATAATTTTTTCAGACCACAATACCCTAATTTTCAACCAAGACCTATAATACAAAATCAAACACCATTTCAATTTAGACCAAATAATTTCCCAACACAAAAACATCCATATTTCATGCAAAGACCTAGTCAAATAATTAGAAACCAACCGATAAATAATCAACCACAATTTAATTATAATAGAAACCAAAACCAACCCCGAAATCAAAGGCTTGATGAACCAATGGACACATCATCAACCAACACTAGACAAAAACCCAAATTTACTGTAACTGAACTACATCTGCAAGATGTACAAAATAATGAAAATCCTGAAAATGAATATTTTGACCCAAATTTTTATTATCCAAATAACCAAATTGAAAATCAATATTTTGACCAAAATTTTATTAACAACGAAAATTATATATACGAAAATCAACCTGACCTACCCTATCATAATTCTCATTACGACGGATATTATGACCATGAACCTCAGTATTATAATTATTCCAATGCGAATATGAATTGTTATTCAAACGCAGAAAACCCACCGAACGATACACACGTGCAATCTAATATTAATAACTTAGATTATATTTCACGAGAAACTGATAACAGTAAAGATGCAAATTTTATTACGGAGAGCCGAGCAAACTCGATACCTTAATAAACACTAATATTACGACAGCAAATCTGCCTCACATATATGTTCCTGAATTAAATGCAAACTTTTTAATAGATACAGGGAGTACCAAAAGTTTAATGTCTCCAGAAATTGTTCAAAAATTTTATAAAGATTATATTTTTAATGAAAACTTTCAAATTCAAACAGCTCACCTGATATCAAATCATAATCAAGTAATTTTTATTCCAGTTTTTAAATTATTTAACGTAAATGAAAAACACAAATTTTATATTTTTGATTTTAGTAAAAAATATGATGAATTAATAGGAGTAGATTTATTAGACCAGTTAAAAGCCGTCGTAGACGTCAATAAAAGACAAATTATAACACCAAATGTTAAGATACCAGTAATTTATGAACGCGAGGAAGAATCAAAAAAAGAAAACTATTACACACTAAAAAATTATTTCATAGAAATTCCAGCAAGAACAAAAAAAAATTGTTAAATTACCCGTAAAATACGAAAAAGATTTATGCCTTATTGACTATATTAAATTTAGCGATCAAATCGAATCCCCACAAGCTATTACCAATATAGAAAATTATTTTGCTTTTACTACAATAACAAATGAACGCAACGAAGATATTAAGATAAATATTTTCGAACCCCTAGATACCGAACTTTTAAATTGTAACTAAATTTTATAGAAAAAATGGAAGTCGATAATGACATCGAAATCAATCAATCTCAAGACAATTTGTTGAAATCTAACTTAAAAAATTTGCGATTAGAACACTGCAATCTAGAAGAACGTAAAGCTATTAGAGATTTATATTTTGAGTTCCGTGATATATTTTATTGCGATCAAATACCTTTAACCTTTACAAATCAAATCCAACATAAGATTAGATTGACTGACGACTCACCAATTTTTACAAAAACATACAGGTACCCAGAAATACATAAAAATGAAGTCAGAACACAAATACAAAAAATGTTAGACCAAAGTATTATACAAGACTCTGTTTCCCCATGGTCAAGTCCAATTTGGATCGTGCCCAAAAAAATTGACGCTTCCGGAAAACGCAAGTGGAGGCTTGTAATCGATTATCGTAAGCTCAACAAACGCTCAATTAATGACAAATATCCAATTCCCAATATTGCCGATATTCTCGATAAACTTGGCAAAAGTCAGTATTTTTCAACCCTTGACCTAGCCAATGGATTTCACCAAATCGAAATGAGACCCGAAGACATTCAAAAGACTGCATTCTCTACAAAAAACGGGCATTACGAATTTAAACACATGCCCTTTGGCTTAAAAAACGCGCCATCAACCTTTCAAAGAGTGATGGATAATATTTTAAGAGGTATTCAAAACGAAGAATGTCTCGTTTATCTTGACGACATTGTAATATTCAGTACGTCACTACAAGAACATATTCAAGGACTAGAAAACGTATTTACTCGATTAAGACAAGCAAACTTTAAAATACAACTTGACAAATCCGAATTTTTACGAAAAGAAGTAAACTATTTAGGGCATGTCATTACCCGCGAAGGAGTAAAACCAAATCCTGACAAGATCATTGTAATCAAAAATTTTCCCCTTCCAAAAACCCCTAAAGACATAAAAAGCTTCTTAGGACTGGTAGGCTACTACAGGAAATTTTTGAAGGACTTCGCCAAAATAACTAAACCCTTAACCCGTTGCCTAAAAAAAGGTTCTAAAATAATTCACGATCAACATTTCATTGAATCATTTAATACATGTAAAAATCTATTAATTAATGCACCCATATTACAATATCCCGATTTCTCGAAACAATTTATTCTAACAACCAATGCATCAAACATAGCCCTAGGCGCTGTTCTATCACAAGGAACTATAGGTTCTGACAAACCCATTGCATTCGCCTCAAGAACCCTTAACGAAAGCGAAACTCGATATAGCACTATCGAAAAAGAATTACTCGCAATCGTATGGGCATGTAAATATTTCAGACCATACTTATTTGGCCGGAAATTTACTATATACACAGATCATCGACCCCTTGTTTGTCTATTCAAACTACGAGAACCAAACAGTAAACTAGTAAGATGGCGATTAAAACTAGAAAAATTTGATTATGACATAATTTACAAAAAAGGCAAATTAAATACTAATGCCGATGCCCGATCTAAAATCCAAATCAATGCCATAGAAAACCAATCAATGATTAATAATCCTGGCAATTTTGAACAAGATCAATTCGAAAGTCTAGAATATCTGCGTACTATTGCTGAAAGTTTTAGTACCTAGAATCAAACCCTTCTATTCAAAACCAACCTTCAACTAGTAAAGAAATAAACAAAAGTCCAAAAAAAAATACAAATCTTGTCTGATATACAAGTTAAACCGCCGAAAAAACAACATGAAAATAATTTTGATTTACAAACACAACACTCTACTTTCAACGAAACAATTAATAGAGGAATTAGAATTTTAGACGAAATCATAAATAATAAAGTAAGCCAAATTCTAGTTTTTCCGCATGTATATCCCAAATTAGACGTAAAACAAGAAAATTATGAACATCATAAAATAATTATTGTAAAAATTCCAAACACCAACAATGAACAATTAATTTTACAATTTTTACGAGACTACACAATGTCCAAAAAAACATATTGTACATATTTTCATAGACCCGAACTATATATAAAATTTAATGAAATATATCTTAATCATTTTTCCGAGAAAGGACCAAAATTAATACGCTGTACCAAAATGGTTAACACCATAACCGACAAAGAAGAACAACTTATTCTAACAAAAAATCATCATGAAGGAAAAGTAAACCACCGCGGAATCTTAGAAACCCTAGAATACCTCAAACGCAATTATTACTGGATAAACATGAAAACAACTATTTCACAGTACATAAACCCATGCGACATTTGTCAAAGAGCAAAATACGCCAGGAAAAAGCCCTATTCACCACTAATGCTCACAGAAACGCCTTCGAAACCCTTCCAAGTCGTACATATAAATGTTTTCTTTTACGACAAAAAACTCTATTTAACCCTAGTCGACTCTTTCTCCAAGTTCGCACAAGCGATACTAATACCTGGAAAAAATGCAATTAGTATATCTAATGCCTTAATAAAATACTTTTCTTATTGTGACATACCTGAAAAACTAATTATAGACAATGGAACCGAATTTAACAATGACACAGTGAAAGAAATATTAAAACTACACAAAATAAAAATTCATTTTACCACCCCACAACATCACGATTCTAATAGCATCGTAGAACGCTTTCACTCAACAATTATCGAACATTGAAGGTTACTAAAAGAAAGTTATCTAAATGACAATGACAATTTAATGGATTATGCAATAATTGCCTATAACAATTCAATACATAGTGCAACCAACTATACGCCATTCGAACTAACTCATGGACATACAAGTTCACGAGACGTGAATGAAATATTTAACCAAAAAGAGTTTTTCTCAGATTACGCTGAAAACTATAAAAATAAATTAAAACATGTTTACCAAAATGTCCAAAATAATTTGGAAGCCCAAAAACAGAAAATAATTTCAAAACATAATTCCGATGGTAACGAAAATAAAGACTTTACCTTGGGACAAACTGTATTTAAACAAAACCCCCAAAATAGAAGTAAGAAAAGTAATAAATTTTTAGGACCATATAAAATTACCAAAATATTAGAAAGGAACCGTGTTGAAATTACACAAAGTAATAACCCTAACAAAAAAGAAAAATACACATAAAGGAACTTAAGAAACCTTCTCGTATTGTTTCAGACTCTTCACCGGGGCCTTCAGCAACCCAGGATACGTAGTATTCGAGAACATGAAAGACAATCCGGGACTATTCCCACACAAACTTGGCAATGCCCAAAACCAAGAAAATATATGGTCATTTATTCAAATATTTGATATATCCAACATAATAAGTCAATTTAATGCACTTCAGTCTCAATACGTACGTATAAAAAACGCATTTGAAAATGAAACTAATATTTCTAATAGCTATAAAAATAATTTCTATAATACCTACAACTTGGCATTATTTTACGAAAATAAAATAATAAGTCAAATTACCCAAATTAATCCTTTATTTAAAAATAGACAAAAACGAGGTCTTATAGACGGATTAGGATCAATAATAAAATCAATAACCGGAAACCTAGACCAAGAAGACGCTCAAAAATATGATAAAGCTATAGAAACTTTAACTAGTAATGAAATAAAAAAAAAACACTTGTAAAAAACCAAATTTCACTTCTAGAAAAATCAATCCAAACCTTCCAAAATGATATCCAAAACTTAACAAAAAATCAAATAATTCTCAAAAATCGAATAAACCGAATTGAAGAATTATTACATACCATGAAAGTCGAAAATATAGGAACCTATTTTTACTTTTACACCGAAATGATAATTTCCCAAATAATTACCGAATTTCAAATAATATACGAAATATTAGAAAAAATACAAATCGCAATAACTTTTTCCAAACTAAATATTTTTCATAACTCTATAATTGAGCCCAACGAGCTTCTAAGAGAAGTAGAATTAATCTCTAAACACTTAACAAATAATAAACTACCATTCGAAACAAAATTAGAGAACATCTTACTTTTTGAAAAAATAATGGAAATAAAAAGTTACAGCAAAAAGAATCAAATAATATTTATAATCGAAATTCCAATTGTTGAAAAAAATAATTATAATTATTTTCACCTATACCTTTTACCGATTCCACGAAATAACTCTTTTAAAACAATAATACCGAATTCTCAATATTTAATAATTAATGAGCAAAACCATATCTTTTTCAATAAAAAATGTAAAGAAATCATTCCTGAAGAATTTATCTGCCAAAATACAAATCCCATAAAAACCACAGAAGATTCCCCATGCGAAACGCAACTTCTGAAATTCTCAAAAAACCTATCCAATTGTCGATTGGTTCCTGTCAAAATCGAAAAGGTCAAAATCCAAGAACTTGAGAATAACAAATGGATTGTGCTTTGTCCCGAATACACAGTAGCCAAGTCAAAATGCGATGAAAATAGTGAAAATATACCCTTACAAGGAAGTTACGTATTAGAACTAAAATATAATTGTGAAGGGCGTATAAAAGACATACTTATTCGAAACTTCAAAAATTCCAAAAACAATTACAAAAATATTTTGCTTCCAAAAATTAATTTTACACACCCGGTATACAAATCCGCGACAGACTTAAAACCATTGAAACTAGACGATGTAGATCTAAAAGACATAAGTGTTACTAAAAGTGCTTTAGAAGTTGAAAAACAAGAAATCAACTCCATCGAAGACACTCCAATTCATTTTAAAACTATTAATGGCTGGACAATACTAATTTACATTATTTTAATTTTACTAATACTATTTTTTGCAATCAAGTTTTATAGAAGGAAAACGAGAAACTTCAAGAAAGAAGAAAATGAAGAAATGAAATTAGAAGAAATCCCCAGCCATGTATTCCCGAATTCTGTAGCCAACCATAGAATTCTACACTAAGGGCGGAGGAGTTATGGGAACAGCCAACACAGCACCTTATGATGGAAAACTGTAACGATGAGATGTTCCCACGGAAGACGGAAACCGCTGACATACAATTATTCACATATAAATACTTTTTGTAAACATGTTAAGGCGTCTTTAAGCCACTAACTGTCGTACCAGTTAATTAAAGTCCGTATTTTTCAAATTTTGAGTTTTTTTTAAAAAGCCATTCGTACAGGTAAAACCTAAAACTCGCTAGAACATTGCCCTCGACGTGTGTTAGTTGGCAGAATAGTGGCTTTTTTAGCAATATTGAAAAGTTCTTTGAAATGGTCCTCGTTTCTAAATTTAGTAATTCGTTGCTTGGCAAGGTTTATTTGCGAAATGGAGTAATTTATATCTTAATGCTTTAACTGTAATATTTGAAACAGTACATCAGTGCAACTAAAAATTTGTTTATAAATATGCGTTAAAAGGCAAAATTCGAAATCATTAAAATGCTTTAGAAATCCTTTTGCACCATTAATAGATTCTGTTCCAGAACTTAAGTCATTAATAATAGTTTCAAATACTATAATTAAATTGTCCCATTCATTAGCCACTAAGTTTAAAATTTTAGACCGTGTATACCACCGCGTTTCTACAGCTCGCGGAATTCTTTTACCTACTATCTGATTAAGCACAAAAGACCATTTTGGTGATTGGTGGAAATAATTTGGTATTCCTAATAAAGTGGCAAAAAATATACGACTTTGGGTAATCAGTTTTGTTCCCTGTTGTAAAACTAGATTTAATCTGTGGGCGCAACAATGAGTAAACATAGCTAAAGGAGCAATAGATCTAACTTTTGTTTGAAGCCCATTTATTTCACCTGCCATAACACTAGCCCCATCGAAACACTGCGCGACCAATTTATTTTTAAAGTCATAAAGCTCTAAGCTGTTTGTATTAAATGAAAAAGGCTCTCTGCTGTTCTATTATCGCTAACGTCAAAAAATCCTAAAAATCTTTCTTTTAAAGATCCGTTGGTCACATTCCTAACTGTTATCGAACACTGTGATTTTTCTGTTATATCAGTACTATCATTCGCAATTACGCCAAAAAAACAACAATCGTTGTCATTGATTTCTTTTTTTATATATTCTTGAATATAGTCATGTATGCAACCAATTAGTTCATTTTGTATAGTCTTAGATTGTCCCGTAAAAATATTACTAAATTTAGCACAATGTTCAGTAAGTTCGGCATTTCTTTTTATTAAGCATGCAAATATTTCCTTAAAATTGCCACGGTTAAAAGAATCTGTTGTTTCATTATGATCTCGAAATGCCAAGTCCTGTTTACCCAAAGTAATAGTAACATCAATTAAATAATTTAATAATAAACGGTTTTTTCGAACATTTTCATTAAAAACAATTTTATTAAGACTTGCATTTTCTTGTGGTGCATTCGCAATAGTCGCCCTATTTTGCTCCAGTCTTGTAAGTGCTACCAAATTTTTAATATGCTCTCTTGAACTTTCATGCGATTTTACTGCTCGTGAAAAATTTTTTAAATCCGAATATCCGCCCCCTGAACTTCAATTATTTTTGACGCAACCTAATAAAATACAAGGCCAACAATATAAGCTTTCTTTATAAATACTTCCGCATAGCCACCTATAAGTTTCGTACCAAGATATTTGAAAAGTTCTTGAATATTTTTTACCTTGCCTCTTATCGTTAAATATTGCTAAAATTTTCGGCGTCGGACGGCTACCTAATATCTGTTTCTTTTCAGTTTCGCTTCTTCTTAAAAAAGGCGTTTCAATTAATGAAGCAATAATGTCGTGACTAGGATTCATTTCAAAAGCAAAAAGCAAATACAAAAAATGGAACGGTCCAACTTTCCAAATCAAAACAAAACAACGTAGTGTTAACAACACGCGTATTTATTCACCTTAAAAGACAGAACGCCCTCAATCAGCGATTATCGCAATCTATTTCCTATTTCTTTCTCAGCCGCACACACCACGTAAAAAGAAGCCGTTGGAATATTTCGCTAGTCATGTGATTTAAATAATCAATAAAAGCATATCCAAGCTACAGATTTATCGCCTCAAGAATGCAATAGAAAAAGCGTGCATCGGCAATCGCCATCCCGCTCTGTCGTAATCAGGTGACTAGCCGGCATCGGCACCGGCCGTTGATAAATAGGTCAGAAGTCGAAACTTTCCAAGCTAAAATTATTTCGCCTCATTCGAGAGCACTTTCTTTAGGAATGGGTTTGCACGGATTGCACGGTCGATTTTTTGATGTGGTCAGAATTTATTTTCTAAAATATTTATTATGGGATTATATTTTGTTTTTGTTTAATGTTATTATGTTGTAAAACTGTTAAAAAGTATATTTCTAATTGGTAATAAATAAAAAGTTATATAAAAAAATTCTCTTTTCCTTTATTTTGGGGGTGAGGCGCGGCCTCAGAGGCCTACCCTGACGAGCTGCCACTGGAATTAACCGATGATGACCCTGACAAGCGACTAGAGTTTTATGAGACTATGGCAGAAAGGAATACAGCAAATCTTATTTATGTGTGCCTTAGGCGTCGTTCCATGGGGGAACTAAATAAGCTAAATAAAGAGGTAAATTGTAAAATAATATTATCGATTTATTTACTTATTTATTTATTTAAAGCATCAACAACTTTTACAAAAAATCAATAATAGGCACGTAAACTAAAGTTAAGTTCTAGAATATATAAAAAAAATTACAAACTTACATAAAAGAAAACAATGGTTGAGCAATTATTGTAACGGCCAGTTTTGCCTGTTTTTTGAATCTATCCTAACAAACATCGATTGTTGCATAAAATTTGTAAAAAGAATAACATAGCCTTATAAGTGAGGAATTCATTTAAAGATTAGTTCTGGCTATATTAATATAAAATATATTTTAGTTCTACTACAAATCGTGCCTATTCTAAAGAAAGCTGCTCTACGAACTCTTTATTATCACCAAGATTCATAATTAATTTTATATATACATACAATACCCCACTTCAATACGCAGTTTCAAGTTTGGAAAATTAAGCATATTATTAGACTTTTTGATCAGTTCCTCTCTATGGATAAATTGAAAACATTTTATAGCATAAAAACTTTAAAAATCGTTTTTAAATAATTACAAATCCTTTGCATACTGAGGATCCCATACGATACACGCAATTATCATGTTAGTAAATCTATATTTTTTTTAAGTAACCATATTTAGTATTTAATAATTTAAATATTTTATTGCTTACAGACCTATATTGCGCGTATTAAACTTTTCTAG
Source organism: Kuschelorhynchus macadamiae (assembly GCA_030620095.1). Lineage (NCBI taxonomy): Eukaryota > Metazoa > Arthropoda > Insecta > Coleoptera > Curculionidae > Kuschelorhynchus > Kuschelorhynchus macadamiae. The sequence goes on from JAUTXW010000169.1 coordinate 17,114, forward strand.
ATTCAGTTAAGCTTGCGGTTGGACGTAAATAGGCTAATTATAATTATTGTGTATATTTAAGTTGTTATATCACTATATCTCAGTATTTATTTGACGCTAAGGATGCATGAATTCTTACATTTCAGTGATATCATTTATTTAGTTTTTTTGGATACCTACGAATCTCCCTCGTATTTGTATAAATTTGGCAGCCAATAGGCGACACGTTGTTCACCGCGGGGAGTAGACTAGTTTTTGGCTATCCTTGTTCCTCTCAAGGCAGATTTAAAAATGCGTTCTTGTCGTACATTCAATATTGCTTACTTCGTTGGCGCATAATTGCATGTATGTCTTTGATCATAATAATTACAAGGGGATTTGATATTTAATATTATTATCGTTCAATTGGGAAGATAACATAAAGATTAAAACTTATTTTCTCTAATTATTTTTCTGTTAATTTTAGTTTGTTCAATTATATTATTTATATAACTTATAATTAATTGAGTTAATTAAATTGCTCTAGTATATATTTAAGCAATAGTTTTTCTTTTCAATTAAAATCATGTAAGGCATACGTTTACTTTGGGGTTTTTATTTGCGCCGTCAGCCCAGCAAACCTGTGTTGTGATTTGGCTATCCTATGTTAAAAAAAGGGAACCTTTTTTTTGAATTCTTGTTGTTCTGCTAAACGTATTGGTTTCACGTTTAGCAAGCCATTTTATCTTCAGAACTTTGTGCAAGTCGGAAGCCATTTTGACGGGTCAAACTCTTGAAACGTAATTTGTTAGTTTTTCCCAAAGTTACATCAGTCAGGTAATGCATTAAAATTTGTAATTACATAATTGATTATTTAGATTAATTTGTTTGTTTTTTCTTTTCCTTTCAGCTCTACACCGACTTGTCCTTTTGTCTGGCCTTTTATTTGCCTACAAACTAGTTTTTTTTTAAAAAAGACTAGTAAAATTGAAATCTAAAATTTCATATCATAATTTTGCCTTATCCATTTTAAATTCAGTACTTGGATTTCTGGATAAGTTTTTATAGCTAGACGCCTAACTAGCCGCCTTTAGAACTAGCCACTCGTTGCTAAATAATTTTTTGTTGTCTACCACAACTGTATATTTAGGCTTGCCTAAACTAAATATTGGATAGAATTCCGATCCCAATTGCATTTTAAATTCAATTTCCGAAAATAAGGTCATTCCGGATATAATTCATCATAAATCCTGTTCGAGAACCATTTAGGGAGAGGAGTAGGTAGGCGTTAAAAGAACTGATGCAGCCTTGGGCCGTCCACAAAGGTCGTGGGTTCTCCACCACGTGGCGCAGCTATTAAGAGTTTTGGTGAGAAATTTCCATTTTTTTTATTGTCTAAAAATTTTTATTAGTTTATTTCATCCGAAAATTTGAGTAATTCATTATCTTAACAGTGTTTAAATTATTGGCCAATTAGGGTACATATAATTTAATATTAGTGACCGTAATTTTACAAATTATTTCACAAGAATTTTCCTGTTAATTATTGCTAATTATTTTTAAATTATTAAATAATTCACATTATTTGATAATTTAAAAAAATTATCTTAGTGTAATTTAATTATTTTGTAATAAATTTGGTAACTTGTTGTTTAAATAGGTTTTTTTATTTTGGTAAAGTACAGTTAATAATTTCGGAAGAAGGATTTTCCGCAAAGTCCGACTTATAACAGGGCAGCACATTTATTTCTTTTTTTAATTGCGGATGGCGCCCTTTGAAAAATCTTACTTAAGCTCCGTGTTATAAGACGTGTCTTCTGAAAAGTATACTGTATGCATTAAATTATCGAAAAGGACAGAATGAATAATTAAATTAGTTAAAATAACCCCGCCTGTCAACTCATGCCAGAGCCGGCAAAAGGAGCTGTCGTACCTAGACCCTTTTAAGAGGTTTGCCTAGTAAAATTATGTTCGTTAAAACACCCATACGTTACAACCCAATTCTATTTTCATAGGTTCTTTGAAACTACAATACAAAATGATTGAATAAAAAAGTAATAAAATATCAAAAAAGTTGACTGACTAGAGTAGAACGTTTTACTTTTTTTTATTAGAGTATACTCTTTTAGTATCATTAAAGAACTAAACTTACTAGATTAACTTACCAATGATCCCACACCAAACGTTACTTCCAGATCTGATCTGTAGACGTCTCTCTGCCACTTCGCAAGGAGGAGCCCAATGATGACGGGTGTGCCTATTAAAGACTCCACAATTCGTGAACCTGCTCTCATCGGACCACAAGACATGTTTTACAAAATCAGGATTTTGATTACATCTCCTAGTATACCAATCACAGAACTGTAGTCGTCTTGGAAAATCAGTTTCCTTAAGTCCTTGTACTATCATGGGTTTGTATAGACGGTACTCATTCTTTTTTAAAACTCTCTGTACTGTTGATTTTAGCACATTAGTTTCCTGTTCTACAGTTCTTACCGATGCACTAGGGTTTTCGTTGATAGCTTGTAAAATGTTTCTGTCACGATTTTCATTGTTATTATTGTATCCGCTTCTAGGTTGTTCGAAGGCATCATGGTTAATTAAATTAACTACGATTTTCCTGAATTGGGTTTTATGAGGCTGCCGTCTTTCGGGATACATCTCCAAATACCTTGCTGAGGTAACGTCGGCGTTTCAGTATGATTGAAAGTACAGAGCATGTCAACCTTTTCTTCATTTGAATACGGAATGCCGGCCACTTTCTATAGATTTTGACAATTTATGTGTCAGATTAGTGATTTTATTGGGATAAAAGCGTACCTACTACTTATTAAAACACAGCTTTGATACTTTCAAATATTTAACTTAACGTCAAAGTAAAAATCCAATTTTGTTACAGATAAATCATGGCCTCCTTAGAAAAGCATTGAGAGCTAACATTACTTTAAATCTTGGCCTCCTTAGGAAAAACTGAAACCTAACTTTACGAAGTGTAATATTTCGATGACACTAAAATCTTTAAAGCACTTGTGAGATATCACTAGACATGAAATTTTAGGCTCATTCCAAAAATGGTTTTGGCCACGTATGGTTTCAACATGATGAAGCTCCCCCGTATATTGCAGTTGCTGTTAGAAATTATTTAAAAATGACGTTTCCGGGACGCTGGATTAGGCGAAGGGGGTGGTTGTTAAGTGACCTCCAAAGTAACCGGATTTAGATCCGCTTGACTTTTTCCTTTAGGGTTACTAAAAACGACCATGTACAAAATGAAGCCCGAGAAACTTGAAGTTCTAATGGGAAGAATTAGAGCTGAAATAGAAGGAATACCCACGGAAGGGCTCCAAAACACTATTCGAGAAATTATTGACCGTAGGGTACCGTCAAGCTGTACAAGAACAACATTTCCAACATCCTCTTAATCATTACATTTAACGAATCAAGACAAAAGTTTGCAATTTGGGAATTATACTAAGGATAATACGAGGAATAAATCACGCTTAAGAAAAACATATCATTTGATTTGAAAAAAAAGTTAGGTTAGTTTGCCGAAAAACTGAATAATCTGACAACATTGCGGTATGCACCACAGGGTCGGGAGAATTCGATAATGCCTAATCACCACATATGGTTCAGATCGGTTGAGTAGTTTTTGAGACATTTGATCGTTTTCAGACATTTGACTAACCCTGTATATTCCTCAACCTTTTGATCTGTGTCAAACTTTGATTACTAATAAAAGTCAGAAGTATTTAATTTAGATATTTTATATTTTACCATCAACTAATACAATGGAACAAAAATTTATATAATTTTAATGTTATTGCTTATTCGAAATATAATCACTAATATTCACAAGGTAGGCACTTATTTATCAAGCTTAATTATTTACATTAATAAGATTTCTAATGGACATTTAACTATTACATATAATATAAATAACATCAGTGACAGTTCCCCATTATCGAACAGTTACTGCGACGACAAACGACTGCTACGTGCGACTGCCGTTCTAAACTTGCAAGACGAAAGACTTTTTCTATTTTATAAATTGTCTTTAAATAACAAGGAAAACAAAACAGTTTCAGTCATTTAAATCCGTATTCATTAAATAAGGAAACAAATATATACAATACAATTAGTGGCGTTTCGCGTGGTGAGAATGACTAGTACTGACGACGGTGAGAACAAATATGATAATCTCGGACGTTGATGTATGGTCATCATCCTTAAGGGCAACGTGGATATATGAACTCTTCCATATGTGCGTTACTAATAATATTACCAAATATTATTAGTCTAATTAAATAATATTATTAAAAGTACATGTCAAAAAGGTAGAAGGTTGTAAATCATATATTCTGCCTGGTTTTGGTTCCAAAGAATTAATCATATCTATATTAAGACTTATTTATTGGAAAAGATAAAGTCACTACAATAGTTTTATTGGCTCAGGGCAGGAACTAATATTAAGGGGATGTCCCCCGAATATTTTGACCTGTTGGAAAATCTCATCTTAGTATTGATATAAATACATACGTTTGATGACAACGAATATTTAAAAAAAAAAATGTATTTTGGATATTTTAATAGTAGGTTTCTATAGAAATGTGATGGTTAATAATCACAACTATAGGTGGTAAAAATGCAGAAGATGGTTTTCCAACATTTCCGTCAAATAATAGTATATTATTTAAAGTGCGTAAAGCCAATTTTTTACAGGAATGTGATGTTTGCTGTCCGAATCAAAGGCAATATCACATAAGTGTATAAAAGTCTTCACGCACGTTTTGCACACGCATAATAATTTTCGGAAATATTAATACTTCCGTCGTTTATTCAGTGTTTGTATTGACAATTCGTTACTATGAAAACGATACGAATTACGAAGCACGACCGCTTAATATAATTATTAAGGGTGCTTAAGATTAATTGATTCCGCAAGCCATAACTTTTACAGGAATGAGAGAGAGGGCAGGTAAACGACTTTTGAACCTTATCCCGTTAAGCAAATCATATTTCACCATTTTCTATAAGATCTTAATATAGAACATGTAATTAAGGAAGGAATAAGAATGTGGAAACTCAATAGCCTACTAGATGATATTGTAGAACGGTTAATTACTTTGTTGAATTTTAATGACAAGTCGAAAGATATTTCTGTAAAAAACGATTTTTTTTTAAATATTATTTTTCACTTTTTAGTGCATTTTTTTGAAACATTATATTTGAAAAATATGTTTTTTATGATACAATTTTTTAGGGGTCACTCTGAAAAAGATGAGCTGGCTCGATGTAACATAATTCACAAGTCTCTACCTTTTTGAAATCTAGTCACTACTGTTATTTTATTAGTCCAGTAGGTTGATCAACATAGCACGATGTTTAAATTATTATTAAAATAATACTCTGACATTTTCATAATTCTACGCGTTGCTAACTGCATCTGAAAGCAAGTATGTTGAAACGAGCCACCAGCACTAATGGTCAGGGCTGACGCTCCATGTGAAACGGCACTTAGGTAGTGAACGAAAAAATTGAATGATTGACATGGTAATTAGATTGTAGCAGATTTTGCTAATCTTAAATGTTAATTAACCGAATGTCTAATAAGAAGCACTTATAACAGAATCCATTGTTAATATTCGGCTAGGGAATAATCAGATAACTCGAAAGTACAGAGTATATCCCATTTTCGGGGTATCGCTCTCATTTTTAAAGATTGTTTTGATTGAAAGTTGCTAACAGAAGTGAAAAAAATAGCCCTCTCGGTTTTTGAGTTACAGGGTGAAATTGAAAAATGCCATTTTTGAGCCAAGCTCTTTTTTTAAAAGTTAAATGTGAAATTTTTTCAATTTCACCCTGTATCTTAAAAACTAAGAGAGCTATGAAAATACTGTTAATGACATGTTTAGTTTTACAAACAAGCAGCACACTGTGGCGAAAACCGCCACTCCCTAACTTTAAAAATAAGCTAAAGACACCGCAAAAATTCGAAATTGGGATACCTTGTACATTTTGCTTAATATATCAAATTCTTACTTTATAAACATCGGTAAACGAAATTAAAATAACTAATCAAAACTAAATTAAAATTTACAATTTTTTTGTATTTTTCTAATTTAAGAATAAACTAGTAAGCTAGCCAGATGTCAATGATTCATAAATAGTATGCACAAATTGTATTTATTTGATACTGTTTAGTAAGGTCTTTACCAGAATAAAAGTAAATACCATATTATTTTCTATAGTACAAGTTGTTAAATGTAATAGAAAAAAATACACACAAGTTTTGAGCAGTTTCACATAGAATTTATATTATGAATAACGAGATGGAAAAGGCATTGTTGATATCAGCTCTAAATTATACAAATAGTACAATGGAAAGTCAAATGTCATGGAACAAAAACATCTTTTCACAACAACCACATATGGAATTTATTGCAGTAAACACGTGACGGAATTATGAAATGTACTAGAAACGAGTAATACGAAATATTTATAATTAAAAAAGACATGTCTTATACTTATTATATAGAAAAAACAAATTATTTGGTGACCAAAAAATCTGTAATCTTAGTTCGTTTCTTAGAATTTGTGCCTTTTTGAATGATAGCTGTTTCTTTTAGTCTCTTTAAAACCATAAGATCTGAAGAGTCAACACCACTAAGCTTTGCCCACTCGATTGCAATATTTAATGAATTTATAGCACCATCTATTGAAACTTCATTTGATATTTCATGCAGGTTTTCTTCAATTTTTTCTACCTTAAGGCTACAATCTAGAGTATGTTGTTCATATTCGTTTAAAACATTATTTTGTAACATGTTACTTGATATTTCTTGGAGGTTCTCTTCAGTTTTTTCTATTTTAACGAGGCACGCTTCATAGTCTTTTTCATATTCATTTAAAGAACTGTCTAGTGGAACTTTACTTGACATTTGATGCAGATCCTCGTCACTTTCTTCTACTTTGACTTGCCACTCTTCGTGGTCTTTTTCATATTCATCGTCAGTATCGTTAAGTTCCCATTGCGAGGAAAGGTTTTCTCTGGAAATGTTTAAAAAGCGAATTCCAAACCTTTTTTTAAATCTATGCAGCCATCCCTGGCTGGCTGTAAAATCCTTATCAGTCTCTTTTAATTCAGAATGTATGGATTTAGCTTTTTGTCTCATTATTTCCCCGCTTGTCGCGAGCTCTTTATCTCGTCGACTGAGAAACCATTGGTACAATTTTTTTTCCATTTGCGGTAATTCAGAACGTTTAAGAGTTTTTCTTATACCTGGTCCGACATAAGTGTTTGTTACGGCACTTAAAATGTCTTCTTTTTGTTTGTATATTTTACAAATCGTAGATTTAGCCACACCGTATTTTTTTGATAAAAATGTAACACCTGCACTATTATTTAGCTCCTGAATTACAAGAGCTTTTTCATGAAGGGTCAAACACTTTGGTCTTTTCAGCGGCATTATGGAATACAATACAGTAGTTTTGAATATACCAAACCTTTCGCCTACGGCTCAAAATCAACTACAAACTTATAATAGGTCACCGTTTAATCATTACAAGGCTCGACGGGTAAGCACGTGACTCATTTTAACGAAAACGGAAATTAAGTGACGTCATCTGATATTTACAGAATCACGTGTCTACTGCAATTCCTCATTGTCCTATTTAAGTTTCTACGAGGACACTTACGAATATTTTTTATAGTTTGAAATATACCCTTTTTTTATTTTGGTTTTTTTTTTTTAATTTCCCATTGTAGGTAATTTCAGTTTATTCTGAAAAATTACTGTTTTAATCTATAGTGTATAAAATCACTAAATCACTGGATTATCATCGGTGTTGCTTCTACGAATAAATCTTCACACCTAAAACGCACAATGTGAACGGTGCTACAGTCAAGCTGAAAATGGACGGAGTCGGGACGGACCCTGCTGTATTGCACAAGGATCCCGTACAGGCGCAATAAAAAACCTCCACATCGTGAGTTCCGGTCCTCCTCGTGCAAGTCTTGTCGTCCTTGTCGTCTTGAACGTAGCCACACTCCCTAATCACTCTAGTTCGACCTTGCACTAAAATCAAAATAAATTACAAATTAGTAAATAATTAATTTGTTAGTTTAATATACAAAATGGCCCACAATTCGCACTAAAATGAAATTAATAAACAACAACTTTTTGTTTATCGATTTTTTTCAACCCGAATTCGCATGTAAAAAGAATAATGTGCTTAATTCTTTAATAGCCTTGTTTTACATTTGGCAATTACCGAAGAAATGTAAACAAGTCTTTTTTCCTATTTCATATTTTTTTAAAATCAAAACTGTTTTTATAAATATTGATTAATAATATTATAAAATTTTTTTGAAAATTTTACAATTTGACTTTCAAAGCGCTCCAGCTCGGTATTGGTACGTCGGGGAAATACACTTATAAATTAGTCGCTTCTTTTGGTGAAAACGCGATTTCGGTGGCATAATTCAAAACGTAAAGCAAAAATCTTTGAAGAGTTCGTTAACGAGCAATAGCAGAGAACGTAATGTGACTTAAAAAAATAAAAAAGCGGTAAAAATGGAGTAAGTTTGAAGACACTTTTCCAAGACGAAACCTCGATCACTTTGACAAAATAAAAACAAAGTCAGATGGGGAATATAAATGAGGTTTAAAATTAATATACCGTTCCTATAGGTAATGCCGAAAAAACTATCGAATTTTAAAAAAACTAAAAAAAAAATGGTTTCTGCACTTATGATTTTTATATATGTCGGTATTTTTTTTTAAGGAGAGTAATCAGAAGCGAAAATTGTTTATGGGGTCTCGAACTTTCCCTGAGGTATTGAAAAGCAGTTTGCCCAAATTAATCTCTAGTTTATATAAGGCGAGTCATTTAGAAATAAAATTACATTATTTTTTATCTATATTTTACTACGTTTGGCCCTGTAGCATATGAACGATTGATTATAGGGGAATCAAGTAAATAAACAAAGAAAGGCTGTAGGCCTATGAGACTTTTGTAAAATTCAGCTCAATCAGTGTTGAGGGTAAACTTTGAGAAATTTTTGAATTATAGCGTGCATGAAATGGTTTTGCCCCGATTTAAACATTCGTACAATCATATCGGTAACTCCTGCGATAAAACCGATTAGACAACTGAAAATTTTTACTATTTTACTACAAGATATTGACTTACATTTTGTTTTATCTGAAGACAAAAAATTGGGTAAAATCGAATTTCCAGTAAAAATGCATGTTATATCTAATAGAAAAAAAAACTAAGACCTTGCAGCAGTGCATTGCCACCTGAAATTTTGACGGACATGTTAGAATAAGCAGCTTGTGACAGGAACGCGATATTTTTAGCCAATAAATACTTCAAATATTTATAAATATTTCCCTGAACGCTGTAATGGTGAGTAAAAATGGATATACATTGTGAAAAGTACAGAAACAGCAAGACAAGTAGCATTTTGTAGAAACAGGCGGCGACTGAAAATGAAATATAAGTATGGACATGGATGAAAAAAACGTTAGAGGATGGCTTAAAACAAAACGCCGTGTATTAATCTCTTAAAAATAAGCAAAAAAGTACTAGCGTTCGGAAACGGATGGTTTCCGTATAAACGTGCCACCAAAAAAAATGATATTTATAATATTAATTAACTTAGTTTAGTCGAAACTTCCCTCGTTACGAATTTTTCAATTTATTAGCAATAGTAGAGTTCGATCCTATTTAATTCCGCATAAAGTGATTTAATCCCCAAGTCACCCTAAATATGCTACTATTTAAATTCTGTATTATATCAAGCTAGATACCCTCCGACATAATTTATTAATGTTTCGTCTTACTCTTGCAAACTTCTTTCCGCTATGCGTACGAATCCCATTCCAAAATTTGAAGTCAAAAAAGTAGTATTTTTAGCTGTGCCGCTAATTTACATAAAAATAAAAACTGATTTTAAGAAATAGTCTTAAAAATGTTATATTTTTAAGTGTTAATTTTTTTTACTAATTTAAGTATTACCATGTCTCTATGCGACAACTTCCTGGACTTTGATCTACCTTAATTTCTCCCTAAAACATGATATGTAAGATATGTTAACACTGCCCACCTTCAACGCAAGTTGAATAACAAAAGGATTACTTTTTAATAATATTTTTACAGCATCTTTACAAGGCGAAAAATTCAAATTGTAATACGAAACAAGAATCTGAAATCGCGATGAAAGAAAAGGTAAAGGTTTGTTATAAATCGGATGGATTTTGGATTCCCTCTGTCTTTCTTCTAAGGCAATTAAATCGAACTGCGTTTTCATAAGCACGACGCATTACATGCTGTGTGCGGCGAAGCCACAGAACGTTTATAAAATAATAATAAGTTAAAAACTTCAAAAAAAAATAAGCTAACTTCATTTTATAACATGTGTATAAAGTAATCAGTAAATAATTATGGGCATATATATAGCATCTGTTTTGTACGAGGGAAGCAAATTTACCAATTTTTTTTTTATTTGATGAGCAGTTTATATTATATAAATATTACAGGAGCAGAATTTTGAGATGCCAATCCTTTTAATTCGGTAAGTATAGAATTAGAAGAATAATTAAAAAGTTATTAATTATTGTGATACCTTTCTGAATGATTTTCCTGCAAACGGTCGGCTTCAGCCTTTGGTTCGGCTGCAACTCCGGGTGGATCAGATGTTCGGGCGGTTTTTGTTCGGAGCAGTTGACTGTACCGATGGTGTAGTCGACGAACGGGTCGCCGCACCTCCAATCGTAGTCAGAGCTGCAGTCGTAACAGCGAAGCGGCACCTCCTTCTTCCAGTAATCCTCATCGACGTAAACTACTCGTTCCCGTTGTTTTTGCGTGGAACCTGCCCAACAATAAACTAAATTCAATGTTTATCTTGCCATTAGTATCGCCTATTATAATTCATATATGCATGGTGGAACATCTATAAGTGGAAAAAATACAATAACTTCAAGACCATTTATAACTGGGAAAAACTGGTTTACCTCATTTAATTATGAATTGTGACGTCAACTGTGCAAGAATGACGACGTCGTATGGATATTCTAAACAGATTTTATGTTGCATGTCCTATAAAATCCAACTGTTTTGGAGAAACCGACGTATTAAAATTTTTATTTTTAGAGCCTACCTTAAATTGCATCACCTTTTTTCCATTTTGATGGAAAAATTTGACACTGTTGCGCTTCGGTTTGAACGGTAGCATCAAAATTTTAACCGATTTCAAAAAAGGAGGAGTTTATCAATTTGATCCTACGTATTTTTTTATTTATATGTACATCGATTGCTTCATGAGATCAGTTTTTGGTTTTTTTTTATAAAATTTCATCATTCATTACAAACTTTTTTTCTGATAATATTGTAAACACAATATACTGCCCACAGAGCATAGCCTAAATCCGCCATTTTAAAGATTTTTTTAAATATTTTTGCTATGAAACCACCCCAGCAGTATCCTGAAAATTTAAACCAAACTGGCCAATATATCGATTTACATGGATGAAAAAATACAGAGTCGAATTTTGATAACATCGTCCTTTTTTGAAGCCGGTAAAAAACAATTTTGCATTTTCTCGAAAACAGTATATATTAAACGTGAGAAGTGAACAGAATATTCCGGTAACCTCAAAATAAAATAACATAATGGGGGTGACATTAAAAAATATATATATGACGTCTTATTATTACCCAGATAACGTCACGAGTTAATTGTTATTTCCAAAGGACCCGGAGTCGACTAGATCAAATTGGCGGGTAAACAAGTCTTATAAGTTATGAATAATTTTTAAGTTACTGAATTTATTCCAGATCCAGTTAAATGCTCCACGCTGAGTGTCCGTATGTTGAACTGGAAAAGAAAACCGATTTACAGATTAATGAAGCTGAAATTTGACATAAGAGGTCACACTCGTAGGACGAACAGATGGGCCCTGTCAATCTAGCTAAGTGAGGTTGGTTGTTGTTGTTTTTACTAATAACTTCGTATCGTCGCGAGTCGATGGGTTGATTTTGATTTGAATCTTAGAGCTTTGAATTTGGGAGAAATTAAGTTAATTTCTTTCGTAGATTTGAGTTGATATGTCAATTTTTCCCTACATAATATTTTTTGGGATAGTAATCGATATTTTTGGATAGCAAATATTAAAGTTAAAGCAATGGCAAAGACGCATACCTAACCGTAATGAATGAATGCAATGCATGATCCAACGGTCGTGACAAAAGCATTCGTATTTAAGCGAAGAGGAATTCGATATCGACCGCCGGAGAGGGGTTGTATTATGGGATTTTTGTTATGGTATTTACTTTTATTTTGTTTGTTTCAATTTTGTTTAAGATTCTGTTGTTTATTGGGCATATTTTTATATTTTTTAATGTTTGTAATTGTATATTTTCTATTGATACTATTCGTTTGTTATTGATATTAAAATATGAATACAGATAATAGTAAGAGTTAATTTTCCTGATGATACTTGATTTTTGATCAAAATTTGAAGTTAATCGCGTAAGTGGTTTTTGAACTTGGCGCGTACAAAGAGAACGACATACTGACGGAAATGGGATAACATGTTCTTCGGGGTCTAGGGATACGAACACGAGATATGTGACGCACAGGTCAAGCACCCGGTCATACATCCAGGCTGACATCATGAACACCTGCCACTGTATAATATTGTCTAGTTTGCACTTTTGTATATATGTATTTAAGCAAATTGTAAAATAATTAACTTCACTTGCAGTTAACCTTCGAGCATTTGCATGTAGTTACTCTGTTAGTCAAAATTGTAAATTCTTATTTTTTCGAAATAAATTGTTTTTAAAAAAGTGATTTTCGAAAGTAAGATATTTAACTCACGTAAATATCTGCAAACATCTCGGAGAGTCATTTTTTCACGATTACAATAAGTCTCTCCTTCGAAGGAAGTAATAAAAACGACGGCCTCTGCGGTATAAGCATCACAAAGCTAAGAAACAACCAAACAATTGTAGGAACTTAAAGGAGGGCTCAAATTTCTAAGACACTTTTGTCATTTGTATCAACTTGAATAGTGCAATAAGTTACTCAGATATGCAGAGTCTTTAATTAAATTCCATACCTCGATTCCTTACAAATAAAGAGAATATCAGAATTTATTATAGTGATTGATTTAATTAAGTAAATTATTACAAGCTAAAACAATATCGCTAACGTCATCGATATAGGTGTCGCGAGGCCAAGAAAAATAATTGGTAAATCCTTTACCAGGAACTTCTCTCGTTATGAATACTTTCTTTCATTAGGAATAGTGAAGTGTGACCCAATTTAGTTCAGTACAATAGTAACTTAAGAACACTTATAAATGTACGGTCTTTTCCAACATTTTTATTGGGCGCTTCTTTTTTCATTATATTGAATTCCTACCAATAGTTCACCAGTTTCTTTCTATGCCCCACATGATTTTTGGCATAATTTGAAATTAATTCAACAAGTACGATTTTTTTACGCTGATTTTTTAAAAAAATTATGTAATTAAGCGAAAAACTATTTTAATTTTTACCTACTTAATAGGCTGGAATTTGTGCTATAGTGATATTCCTATAAAGATAAATAAAACAATTTATAAAGAAAGATTTTTTTATATAAAAGAACGAGAAAATATTAGTTGAATCACTATCAATGCGTACGAAAAACAAGCAACTTCATTCCCGCGAACTAATTCTCTTAAATTTTTCTCTTTTCGTGATGAGACATTAATGTACCTTGTGATTTTTAATAAACTTGATTTATAATTTGCGTTTATGTAATGCAGTTAGTGTATAAGGTTCATTAATTTTTAAGTATTAATACCTGAAATTGTGCAAATAATAGTAATAGGTAGTAATCAATTAGTAAAATTTTGGTACGAATCCAAGATGGCGAAACTAAATGCCAATTTAATAAAATATTTAAAAATCATCCCGAAGAAACTACTTAATAGATTGATTTCAAATTTTATGCAAAAATATAAGTTGTGGCGTATGAATAAACTCTTAAAATTGGGGCACGAATTCAAGATGGCGGAATAAAATGGCGGCTAAATGAAATGTTGGTAAGCCTGAAAAAAATTCCAGGTTTTACATATCTTTACGTTTTAGCGCCCCTGATGCTAGAATTCTGAATTGTATTGTCTGTTTGTCGGCCTGTCTGTCAGTTCGAGGCGTAGCTAAAAACTAATTACCCGATTGACCTCAGATTTTGTTCAAACATTAAAGGTTACGTGTGGATGACATGGTATTATTTTTTAGTAATCCAATATAACGTAATAAAAAAATTATCAGTGGAAAAAAATTACCTAATTTACTACAAATTTTGCACAAACCAAGTCTTATAATATAGGACTCAACCTTTTATTTTGGTACGAATCCAAGAAAGCAAAATAAAATAGCAATTTATATGACGAGACTTGAATTTGTGATAGCCGCAAAAGTGAAGAAGAAGAAGAAACATAACTAAGTAAGAGTTTTAAGTACCATGGGAATTAGAGCTGGTTTAACTCTTAAACCGTTTTAATAAATACGGAGGTTAATGTTTTGATCTTTTGACTACAGGTTTTTGCCAGACAAATCAACCCGATCAAACCATATTTCGAATAATTTTTTTAATATGTAAATAGGAAATTCTTGTTCTTCTCTTCAAACCACATTCTAAATATTTTCTATTTGTTTTTTTAGAAATATCAAAACTCAAATAATAAAGTTTTGTACAACAATAACTTGAGGTTAGTGAATATCGATGTTTACCTTAATTTATTATTTCAATTTACTCATCAACATTATACTTTACTTTATAAGTCTAACCAAAATTATATCACTATATCGAACGGTCATACTTTATTTACGAAAATTAACATATTAAAATTCTACTTACATTTGGTGACAAAAGTCGCAAAAACGATCAACAAAATTCCCGGGAAAACGCCCTTGATAAACATAACTTTGAATACTGTTGTAAGCACTTATATCAGAAGACACCATATAAAAAGCTCTATATAAACGGGATATCGCTTAAATTAAATTAAGAGCTTACCGAAAGTATTTCGCTGCTGTTTAGAGCAAAATGAGGAATGCAGCAACGAGGGCCTGGTAACATACTACGGGTCTGATATATGTACTGCGTTCGTACTAAACACGTACAATCTTTGTAATTATTGCATACGTTGTTTCAAAATTAAACGTAAACCTTAAAGAAGTACATGCTCACAAAAAAAAATTTTTTTTGGTTGTTAAAGAATAACTTTTTAATAAGTTAATCATATGAACTAAAGCCTGAAAAAGTCGAAAAGGATGGCATACTGGTCTTTCCTAAAAAGAAACTTTTAAAGTTATCATCATATTTAAAATAGATATTTTAAAAATCTAAGGAAAAAAGGACCAGAGATATTTTGATTTTATTACCGATTTTAAGCTTTTGTACTAAATATAGTATAAGCCACGTATACGTTGCCAGCCCTGCTCCACTGAACTGAATATCGCGATAGAGCACTTCTGACGTCATTTGGCTCGCTGCTGTGAGGTCACGAGGGATCGATCGGCGGTGCAACGATCCGTGGGGTACGCGGGGATAGAGAGGAAAGCGGCGAGGACTACTATTACGTAAAACTTGGTATTATCCGTTTTAATGGTATTTGCGTTGGACATATTAAATTAATACCTGTTCTTTTTTTACACTCGGGTCATTAAAATACCCATTCTATAGAAAAAGTTTATGACTGAATTATGAAGAAGAATAACTTATTTGAATGGCCTACAATATAAAATGAAACAGCTTCTGAACTTTGAGGACTTGCATTTATCGAATTTAAGGTGCAAATTATTTAGCTAGTTAATTTGGGTCACATATTTATTTTTTTTATTTATGTTTTTATAATCTAATAATTTTAGCTTACCCTATTGATTTGAAATTTTACACATATTATAGATTACCTTAATTAATCTTTCATGACAATGATGAACCACTTCGCCTATTACTTTAAAATGGACAAGATGGCTCAATAATGTAACCTAGTACCTTATCTGGAAAAATATAGGAGTTATGGAAGAAAGTTAAATATAAAAGTTATTTTTATAATACCTAATGTTGTATAGACAGGTTGAGTCGTTTTTCTTGGTCACTATGAACTTCGATATTTTAAATGGGAGACCCTATATATGTTTACATTTTTAAGTCTACAGAGAATTCTTATTACATATCATGTTCTGTATATGGATGGGCGTTTTGTCGATATATCGATAAATACCGATAGGTGTGCAATAATGGCGAGAGGTATCCGATAATATCAAAATACATATAATAGCCAAACATATCAATAGTTATGGGTCAACGGATTATATATTTACAAAGTTGGGGACATTTTTTTTGCTTTTCGATAATTTTTCGTAAATATGTCGATAGGTAGTAATGATCTATCGATAAGTCGATGTGCTATCGCCTATCGATAGGTACAATCTAATATCATCCATCCCTAGTCCTATAACCAAATTCATTACTGTTTAAAATAATGATATTTAAAATTTGATATTATAACTTTAACCAGTTATAAAATCCAAATGTTTGATCTATGTATAATAAAACAGTTTGCACTTTCCTATTCCGGTGTTTAAATATGTATAAACCGGCATCAACTTCCGGTTGAAAGTTGAGGTTAGTTTATAGATATAAACTAAAATAATAAAGTGAAAACAGTTTTGTTATAAATCAAATCGTTTAAATCTTACATGTCAATATCCCGAAAACAAATGCATTTGGGTACAGAACATGTTACATGAAACTTAATCTATAGGCTGTCCATTTAAAAGAACGAAGTTGATATTGGACCAAAAAATCAACCTGTATGTACCAAAATATTATAAAATAAAACTTCGTCTTACAACAATAAGCTTTTATATTTAACTTTTTTTTTCGTAAGAGATTTTCGAAAAATCCGGGAAAATACTAAAAATCATGATCAAATAACGTAATCTATATATTTAAAACACACAATTATGATTTTTTTTAATTAAAGCTCTCTACCACAAGCGTGTATTACTACTTAGTTTTTATTTTATAAATAAAGATTATATAAACTAATTTGACGAGCTGATGCGGAAAGTCAACGCAGTGTTGTCGCTAGAATTGCTACCCCTCCGAGTTTTACACGGAGTCTACGGGTTTTGCTACTCTGTCTCCGGGCTCCGGTTTAAACGCAAACGCCAATATCTCCAGAGTAAACGTTTTTGATAAAACTAACTTTAGAATGTTTTTCATTATTTGGAAATAACACTAACCCACTACGTTGGATGAGATGTAAACCATCGTCTATTTCCGTTTCTTATAGTGGTTTCGACTTTTAGCGTTAATTGTTGCAAATACGCATAAAAAGTGAGGACTTGCCCCAGCTGAGGTGAAAATTTTCTATATTGGTTTAAAAAGTTCCATGAAAAGAACGTTTTCTTTTCTTCCCCTCCAGGTTTTTACGAAACTTTTTTATAATCTGATGTCAAGAAATAACACGTTCTTATTTCCGTCGATTTGTTTGTCTGTCTTTTCGCTGCATAGCTACAAATTTACATAACTGATAGACTTCAAATTTTGGTAAAAATCCAGTAAGGCTGAACAAAATAACAGTCTAGGGAAAAAAATGTTTATTAAAAAATCACTTATCTAATTTATTTATGATTTCATATTTTGTACAAGAATTATGTATGATATAAAGATAAACTGGTAAAATTGTGGTAGGAATTTAACATGTCGGAACAAAATGGAAGGCAAACAAAAAGTTTATAATGGTAAAAAAGCACCTTCCAGGATTCTACATATCTTTTAGTACCCCTAGATACCAAAAACCAAATTTTCTTAATTCCGTCGACACATTAACTTGTTGGTCATACTTTGATAAAAATCCAATATGGCAGACTAGTAAAATGTCAAAAAATACATTACTGAAAAACTAAATATCCAATTTACCTTAAATTTTTTTTGCACACAAATCCAGTGTTACACAGAAATGGGCTAGTAACATTTTGGTATGAATTCAAGATGGCAAAAGAAAAAGGCGCCTTAACAAAATATTTAAAAATCCACCTGAAAAAGTGTTTAATAAACTGCTTTCGAAATGTCTGCAAGAATTATGTGTGAGATAGAGGTAAACTGATAAAATTATCTTACGAATTCAAGGAAGCGGCTAAATAAAATGTTTAAAAAATAGAAATAAAAAAATCTTCCTATTCAACTGATCTTAGATTTTGTACAAAAATTATAGAGAGATATAAGGATAAACAGGTAAAATTTTGGTACAAACATGACGAAACAAAAAAATGACAAAAAAGAACAATGTAAAAACTACTTAATCAATGTATTTTATAACTATGAGTACGGCAGGAATCCGATATGGTAGAACAAAATGGAACGCTATAATAATGTATGAGAGGACAGTGTGTTTCTAAATGACTCCGCATAACTAAATTGACTCACACTTCACTGATCATAATTAAAAGAAAGATTCATAATGAGGGAAGTTCTGGGCAAAGGAAATTTACCAATGTTTACTTCCCTCGCTAAAGGGAGATATTGTAAACGTAAAAAAATCACCCTCCGAAAATTAATAAAATATTTTAAAATTCAGGCTGTAAAAACTACATAATGGATTGATTTCAAATTTTGTGCCATAACCAACTGTGGTTAGATGATGGATAGAGAATTAGTAAATCAATTGAATTCCTTCGGTCCGTCTGTTAGTCAGTTCGCGGCATAGCTTAAAAACTACCTGCCAGATTGACTTCAAATTTTTGTCAAAAATAAAGGGTATGATCGAAATGTGATCTGGTAACATTTTGGTAAAAATTTAATATGGCGAAACAAAATGACGTCCTAATGAAATGTTAAAAAAAATTTAATCAAAAAACTACTTACCTACCCAACTTCCTTCGAATTTTGCACAAAAATCAAGTACTATGTAGGAATTAACTGGTAAAATGTTAGTATGAATTCAAGATGATGCAACAAAATTGCAGCCAAATAAAATGTTTGTAATCATGAAAAAATCACCCTCTTACATATCTTTATGTTTAGGCATTCCCAAAATGCCAAATATTGTGTTTTGTCAATTCCGTCGGTCTGTCTGTCGTCTGTCAGTTCGCAGCATAGCCTAAAAACTACTTACTTGATTGACTTTACATTTTGGCCAAAAATTGATGGTCATATGGGAATGCCTTGGTAATATTTTGGTAAAAATCCAATATGCCAACCAGAGTGGCAACCTAATGAAATGTTAAAAAAATTATTACTGAAAAAACTAATTAACCAATTTACTTCAAATTTTGCACAAGAATCAAGTGTTATATATGAATGAACTGGTAACATTTTGGTATGAATCCAAGAAAGCAAAACAACATGGCGGCCTAATAAAATATTTTAAAAAACAGCCTGGAAAAACTACTTTAGAATCATTTCAAATTTTGTGAAAGCATTCGGTGTCATATAGAGATAAATATGTAAAGTGTGGAACAAATTCAAGAATGTAAAAAAAAAATCGAGGTCAATTGAAATGTTTAAAAAAATCAATTTAAAAAATCTTAGTGAATCGACTTAATGATTTTCAGAAAAAGTGAATGTGATATAGAGATAAACTGGTACAAATTCAACATGACAGAACAAAATGATGATGTATCTCTGTATAAACTATATTCAATATATTTTAAATTATTCCCAAACATATGTGTTGTAGGTAGAAGCTTGCAACATTTTAGTAGGAATCCAAAATGGTGAAACAAATGGTACCCAATAAAAAAACATGTGCTATTAAATGACTTAGTACTGAACTAAACTGGGTCACACGATTCATAATGAGGAAAGTTCGGGGTAAGGGAAATTTACAGATTTTTTAAATTTTATTTATTATTTATTTTTTACCTATTTCTTAACTTATTTACTTACTATGTTTTGTTAAAAAAAATAAATAAGAGTTCCTGCTGGAAATTAAGTTTCATGTTCAGAATTAAAGCTTTATAGAAGACAACAAAATTATGTTGTTTTTGTATGTATATATCACATTTCAGTTATAAAACAAAAATTGGGGGTTTCCACAGAGAAATTTTTTTAATTATCTCATTTATAACAGCCAAAAAAATATTTTGTCAATATATCACCTTTTAACTACAATAAAGTTGGGCCGATATTTTGCACAAAAACTATGTGTTAAATAGGTATAGAGTGGTAAATTATTAGCGCAAATCCTACATGGCTAAAAATAATGTGGCATAGTAAAATGTTTAAATATTTAGTAAAATTCCAGTTCCTGGAAAAAAACTTGCTTATGGAGGTCATAATGTATTATTTGTAGACTCCATAAATTATGTTATAAGCGGTAAATAAATAACAATAATACATAAATTAAAAACTTCAAATAAATTACAATTTATAGGAATTGTATACAGTTATTACCAAATAATGAAATGCATATACAATGAGGGCATAAAGTCTGGAAACCTGGAAAAACTATACAAGTTGGGTAAAAAAGTTTCATATAAAAGTTGTATAGTTCCTTACGATTTATGATTCAAAAATGTCTTGAAATATACAGGGTGTTTTAAAATCAAGTTACACGCCAAAACTTCGAAATCTCTAACGGAACACCTTGTATATTATTTCATTTTAAGAATCTACATGAAATTCTGATCATATTTTATTAAGCATACCCTATCCCTAAAGTCAACTGTTTTTGAGATAAAAAAATGAGAAAATGGAAATTTGGCTTTAAACAAACTTAACTCGTTTCCCTATGCATAGTGAAACCTGCTGGATTATTTTAGAACTCCCATAGAAACTGTCATGTACTGACAATAAACTGTGTCAATTTTTAACATATTGTTGGAGAGTTACTTTTTTCCTGATAAACATGCTTTCAGAAAGAGAAAGAATAGAGATTCTTATGATGTTTGGATGGGGAGATCGCCAAAGAAATTTTGACGAAATATGTGAACTTTTTAATAATACGCAACCTGAGCAAGGACAAGCAATTGCAAAATCCACAGTTAGCAAAATTATCAAAAAATTTCGTGATCAGGGTTGTGTAAAAGATCTTCCCAGGACAGGTAGGCCAAAACTAGATGATGATATGAAATTGAATGTTTTACTCAGTTATAACCAAAATCCACATTTACCTACAAGTCAAATAGCATTAGATTTAAACCTTAGTCAATCATTGGTAAATAATATTCTACACACGGCAAAGTATCATCCCTACAAAATAAGATTAATCCATGAATTAAACGAAGACGAATTTGACCGCCGACTTGAGTTTTGCGAAAGTATGCAAGAGCGGTGCAACCTGGATGCATTCTTTTGTAGAAATATTTTATTTTATCATGAAGCCACCTTTTTTCTTAATGGTACTGTCAACCGACAAAACTGTAGATATTGGTCTACAGAGAATCCCCATTGGACTCAAGTGGCTCATACGCAATATCCCGAGAAAATCAATGTTTGGGCTGGAATATTTCAAGATAGAATTATAGGTCCCTACTTTTTCGACGTAAATTTAACTGGCGAAATTTATCTTGATTTTTTTCAACTCGAGTTGATTCCTCCCTTAGCTCAATTGTATCCAGGTAATGAGCCCGATATGCCTACCGCAGCAATGTGGTTCCAACAAGATGGAGCACCACCTCACTACGCGCTACCTATTTGGCAGTATCTTAGTGAAATATTTCCTAACAGGTGGATAGGACGTCGTGGTCCCTACGAATGGCCGGCCAGGTCCCTGGACTTAACTCCCCTAGATTATTTTCTGTGGGGATATTTAAAGAGCAAAGTTTATTTGAACAGACCTCCCAATATTGATGCGCTGAAAAATCGTATAAGAGATGAAATCCGACACATCCCAACCTACTTTCATTCGAAATTTACAACAAGAGTTCATCAATCGATTAGGATAATGTCAGGAAGTGAACGGACAACAGTTCCAGCATTTATTACGTTAAAACGCATCATTTAGAATTTTAGACTATCGTTGTTAATCATTATTAAAAAAATTTTGTAAAACAGTTTTCTCATTTTTTTTATCTCAAAAAAAGTTGACTTTAGGGATAGGGTATGCTTAATAAAATATGATCAGAATTTCATGTAGATTCTTAAAATGAAATAATATACATGGTGTTCCATTTCTGAAGTTTTGGCGTGTAACTTGATTTTAAAACCCCCTGTATATTTCAAGTCATTTTTGAATTATAAATCGTAAGGAACTATATAACTTTTATATGAAACTTTTTTACCCAACTTGTATAGTTTTTGACATATCTCAAGGTTTCTAGACTTTATGCTCTCATTGTATAGTCTGTGAATGTAATTAGTTAAATACTGTATGAGGGAAGTTGTGGGAATTTGATTTGAGGTAAAAAAATGTATCTATAATAAAACAATAAAGATAAACCCTGTGGCTTGGCAAAAATCACTGTAACTCAATAAACAGGAGATTTTTGTAGTGTAATTATAATATTGTTCCTATGACCATTTCTGGTGTTAGGAAAAATAGTGCACGTTACCTGTGTGAAAGTGATTGTTTTTAGACTCTAGGGATTTCTGAACTCAGCTAATACCTTTTGCTAAATACCTCCTCGTTACATGATTAGGTATTTTTTTATTTGTCGAAAATAATGTACCTACATTAGGTTAGTCTTGGTTTTATTTTGTAAACTCAAATGAGTCTTTAATACAATAAGTAATAAAACTTGTTTGAAGAAGCAATAAAGAGTTCTTTACATTTGACAACATTTTCAGGAACAACTCTTCATTTCATAAATGTTTAGGTTTTCAAAACTAGGTGACAGTTGTTTTGTTTGCAAAATAGACTTTCAGTCAGTAATATATTAAGTATTCTCAATAATATGAAAAATGTATGTCTCTTTTGCCGACTTGGTGTCAGATTTTTTTTAATTAAAAAGTAAAAATAAATAATAAATCAAATAATTGTCCTTTGAAATATTTTTTTAAAAATTCTAAGTAACATTTATAAAAATCAGGCAGCAATTTATGAAATTAAAAAAGAAATGATTAGAAAATTTTAAAAATTAATATATACCTACTCTCTTATAAACCTAAATACTTACCTGAGCATACAGTGCTAATCTGTCTTGGTTTTAAACAAATTACCCAACTCTTTTAGTAAATGCCTCTGCTGTTCCCTTCTAAAAACATTTGCCTCGACTAAATCTTATGAGAAGTTTTTTTTAATAACTAGATATGGCTTTGACACCTGAAAATATTACAAATCCATAAATTAGAATTGTAAATTCTTTTGAGATATACAGTTAGTTAGTATATAACTAAATTAAGTATAATAATAATTTTAGTCATGATAGTGGGATGGAATAGAAATTAAATGGTACTTATTAACAAACCTACCTCTCGTGACTAATTATGTCTGAGATCCGGTAGCCCTTACTTACTATTCAAGAGATAGTATCCCTTTAAAATTCAAAGTGGAACTTTGAATTTATAAATCTATCCTTATCAGTTTAGAGTTTCATTCTCCACCTGTATACCTGTATACTAGGGTTTTGAAAGAATCTGTAAACGGTTTTTGTTAAATGTCGGTACAATTAATCATTTAGGATTTCACTCTTCCAATAGTTAAATCTATCATTCTGAGAAGGCAAAAACTGGAAATTCTTTAAACTGAACAAAAACAAAATCAAAACAATATTTTAGGTTGGAACAGAACAATCTCTTCTTTAATATTTTGTCATGGCCATTCGTTAAGAAGTTCAGCCAGATTGAGTTTTTGAGACTGGTTATTTGAGAAACGGACTGCATTGGAGAATATTTTCAACTACTTTTTGTCTTCTTTGTAATTCTTGGTTTTAATAGGAAGCTTAACTCAAATTTACTACAATTTAAGCAAAGAAAAAGAGATACATAGAGTGTTTCACTTAATTTCCAAACGTCGATTTCCCGCAAATGAACGGGGGTATCAAAATTTGGTCTTTTTAATTGAGTAAAATGTAACCAATACGAGCTAAGACAATACCGATGCCGTCATCGTCGTGAAGCCAGTAAGAAACAAAATAACTGTAGAAACTTATTAAATCTAGGTCTATTTTTTGATTTTTTTTTATTTGCATGAAGTTGATTGCTATACTGATTTCTGAGTATAGTTTATTTTTACAGGAATAATTTTTTTTTTCAGTGGTCTTAAATCATATGTTTGTATAAATGAAAATCCACAAGGCAGGGTTATATCGATGTCGGTGGAAACTATAGACCCATAAGCATTATATCAACTATTTCAAAAAATTCTCAACCAACAGGAGCTTTATGATGTTTTTGACCCTTCTCAATATGATTTCCGTGCGGGTGGAAACACTGAGGAACAATGGAACAAACACAAACCTTTTTTTTTAATATTCGAATAACAAGATATGAGAGACAGGAACAAAATATAACTAGCAAACTAGAAGTTTTAATTGCCATGTCAACTAGAGCGTTTTTTTCTTACGGCTCTAGAGGCTAGTGGCTAGCGAGTGAGTGATTTGGTTCGCGTGATACGATCTTTGATTTTAATGAATGACTCTAGTCACTCATCTTAAAATCACTCGAGTCTCGAATCTCAAACGGCTGCTAAGTTCACTTACTACGTACACTCTCTGACTCCTGTTTCAGCTCTCGTTACTCTTGTTCAGCGGAACAATCTGTGAACAATTTCATGCTTGGCAGTCGGTCCCGGATGAATTAAATAATATTTAATTGTCAATATTTTTACCAAACTGATAGATGGAAGGGGTTTTTTTATTCGCTTATTTTTTATTCCTAATACTAAAACAAACCTAGTTTGTTTATTTCGATGCTAATCAATAAATTGATTATAAATGAGTATAATTCATACTTGCACCCCAGACTTTCAGATAATAATAGAATAAAGTTAATACATTATAAATAAAATATAACAATTTACAAAAGCAAACAAAACCTGTAACTTGAGGAGTTATATGAGTAAAGTATTCCCACACTATACCCGTTTGTTAGTTAACTTTTAATTTTCAAAATATTATCCAAAGGCACACTGTTAATAATTGAGAATAATACCAATGGTTAAAATATCATATCAACTAAACACATCTACGCAGCATTCAGAATACGGGGAATTACTAGCCTTAATAACCTAATAGCCATTAACCAAACCTGCATAAAATTCCAGAAATGTTCATCAAAATGCGCCATCACTCATCTGCTAGTTAGGAGCAAAAATAACTTATCCGTCCGCATGCAAACCAGGTTGAAATCTGTAGATTCATCGAGCATCCAGCGAATCAAGAAATCACAGGTATGCTCTGAACTCCGCTCCGATAAATGACTTGATGATTCGAGTCAGTGACACGATTCATTTAATGCTGATGACTCGACTGACTTGATTCAATAAAAAGACTCTTTTGCCATCTCTACTAGATACTAAAGAAAATATTGTATCGAGCCGCGCCCGCGAATGACACTCCGTACAGTGACTTTTACAGGACAGTGGCGACAATAAAGCCTAAGCTCCGCCCATCTGCCATTAATGGGCTAAATTTTTGTTGTTTATATGTGTGTAAACGGCGATTTTGCATATTTGTTTTGCGTTTTTAAATAGTTTGTGCCTGAATATCTTCAGTTTTAAAATACCAGTGTTGTGCATTTATGTATGAAGTTTGAGTCTCAATTAATTATTGTACATTTAGGTAAGCAAGTTTTTTAAAAAATACAGTTTTTATAAGTCCTGTTTGTAAAAGCCTTCCTTGTGAAAATATTTATTTAGAAGTAAATTATTAAATTAGAGTTACCAGATTTCCCTCGGCATAAGAGAGGAAACTAAAATATACAATAGACTTAAATTGATTTATAAAATAGAGTGATGTAAACTGCAAATACTATATAAATATTCTTTGCAATACTTAGGAAGAGCGATCTCTTCTCGGGTTATGTTACGTACCTTGAAATATTGGGATAATTATGTAGATAAATTATCTTTTATCTATTTTTATCTTTCTTAAACAATCCTACATAGCTTCATTAACAGTTTTTTAATAACATACTTAACCATTCAACTATAGTAGCAATAGAGTCAAGAACATAAAAATTGAGTTAGGAATTAATTTTTAATTTTTCCACTCTGAGCCTTTTATCATTAGAGCTTTCGAGGATTTCAAATGTATGGTTAAGTTTCACAATATTATGTACTATTTTTTCAGATAATTATGCCAGGCTGTGCTGCAGTAGGATGTTCGAATTCTGCCAAAAAAGGCTTCCTTATGAGGGTGTTGTGGCAATTTAGTTTAATTAATTTTATCAAAACCATAGCTTTTTGCAAAATGTATTTTTTTTAAATTATTTTTTTAGGTACATTTTGCACCAGATATGTGGGAGAAGACAATGGAAGATGGTACAAGAAAATTAAAGGCAAATGCAATACCCTCAATTTTTATCTTTTCTAAGCCAAAGCCAATTAAAAAGTCTGCTTCGAATAGATGGTTCCAGTCATCAGAGATTTATAGAAATGGAAAGTGTATTTCGAAAATACTATCAAGTAGTTTCTTCACAAAATGTAGATTGATAGGCATTTTTATTAGCAAGATGTTAGAAATTGATGCAGACATTTTGAATTGTCATAACATATTTTTCACACAGCTCTGTTGGAACTAACTCACAATTTGTTTTTTTTTTTTATATATCTTATGTTTGAAAATTTAACCATTTAGGTAACTATTAAGTATATTTAAATAAAAATATATTACAAATTTTCTATTAATAACCTTATTATTACAAAGCATTCTTAAAAAATTGTGGAGGCATTATGTATATATAAATAAAAGATATGACAAATAGCATTTTATTGTTAAAGCCTTCATGAAAGTGTAATCCACGTACCATCAAAACAAACAGGAGGACCTATGAAAAAAACATTTATGAAATGTTATTTATTTGGGAACTGAGGAAATAAAATTAACAAAGTGATATTTAAAAACAATTTACTTATATACTTTGACAAGTCTTCATTTTATTAATAATCATAAAATTGACACCAATTCATAATTGTTATAAATTATTCATTTGTTTCCAAATCTGGTTCGCATAAGGAAGAAACATTATAAAAGCGAGGCCTCTGTGATATAATTAAAAAGCTATTATAACTAGTTTTCCTGTGTTCTGCTCTTAGTATCCAGATATTTCCGTTGCTAAATTGGCAGTATCAAATGAACCATCAAACTAAAAAATATATACAAATTGTAATATGCCTTATGAAAAATGCAATGCCTGTAAAAGAAATGAAACTCAAGCAACACAAAAATGCTTTGTTTGTTGTGTATGCAATAACTGACATTTATCGGTCAAATAGTATATGCACCTAATAAAGAACATTAGGTATTGCAAGCCAGATTTTCATATATTGGCTTACAAGCAAAGAGCACTAAGTCAAATGTGAACCCAGTTGACCTAGTACTTTTTGCTTGTTAGCCCACGGTATATCATATTTAATTAAAAATTAAACTAACAATTCATTGCCACACATAATCAGTATGTTCTGTTACGCAACTTTACCACGAAGATTCATAATTTAGTAGCGAGTTCATAGCAGCAAAATTTTTCAGATTTTAAATATACCCAGGTAAAAATTGAAGAAAAGTTACTTTGATATTGCTTGTAACTTTTCCAATTTATTTTTTAACAACAACAAAATCACATAACTGATATGTTTACATAAACTTATGTAAATTGCATGAGCCAGAACCAAAAAGTACACATGTAATTGTAAGTATTAAAGTATACAGGTATAGTATATTAACTACTTACTTAATAGCTCATGTTCTATTTCAAAATAATTTGGTATAAAATTATCCGAATAAACTCTCTAAGTAGGTACAGTATGGTAGAAGAACCCTTGTTTGTGAGGTCTAGTTGAACATAAAAATATTCATTTGTCTAGGCATGAGCTAAAGAGTCAAATTTACCATAAAATGTATTCAATAAATCTAAAACAAAAATTAAAATTCAAAGCACAGACCTAAACACAGTGGTGAGAGATGGAGTTTTAAGTTTTTTACTTTAACTTACAAATATATAAAAGCCCTAAAAACAAATAAAAATTAAGTTTAAATATGTTTAAAAATCAAAGAATCCTAATGAATATAATCAATATTAAATTGGTTATATTGGTCACCTGGTGGAGGAAATAGCCTATAGACATATATAACTGATTTTTTAAGTTTTTGGATTTATTATAATGTTTAAAATTTATATTTTTATCAAGCTTAAACCTCATTTTATGCTTATAAAATCAATAATAAAACATACCTTACAGTATTTGTTAAAAAAACAGGCCTACGAATTCATCACATTTTTGTAAACAGCTGATCCCAGGCCACATAAATATTGTTAAAATACAAAGTCCAAATAACTAGCTTTCCATTAAAGTAAAAATCAACTAACGAGATATTATAAATTTGCAAATAAACTGAAGTAAACTAGACGAAATTCCCATAAGATCAATGGTAAACAACAAAATGTTTGCCCATTAAAGGCGGATATTGGCTTCGGCCAATCAAAACGTTAACCACTATTGTCGCCACTGTTCTCTTAATATAAAGTCACTGTAACACTCCGAGGACGCTAGCGCCACTTAGAAGAGATTTACTCTGTGAACTCGCGATCACCACTACCCACAAGGCTGCTAGATGGCGTTGCATGTCTATTGAAACTTTCTAATGATTCTAGAAATTATCACTACTAGAGGGACCTACTGTCCCAGTTTCGTAGCTGCTCGAAATTTTGAGAGATTTAAAGTTGACGCGCTCGGCCTATATAAAATCGTCATCACACGGCAGCGGCCAGTTCTAATTACGAGCGGACGAAGCGATACAAGCGAAAGAGTACCAACTAGCAGCGAAATTGCTACCTATACGATAAGTGTTTATAGTGTGTATTGTGGCGTGCTGTCGCGCAAGTTTAGTTTTGTCGTGGACATTTTTATCGAGAAATAAACTCGTCTTTTCTACCTTGACATTAAAAATGGCTTCTAATTCGGGTAAAATAAAAAACGAAAAATTAGTGTAGAGTTGTACTTGTTCGTTAGCGTTAATCATAAACCCGTCTGTTTTAGAATAAAACTTAAAAAGACACTACGATACAAAGTACGCCACAAAGTGTGTGACATTGCAAAACAAAGGCGGTATAATAAAATTCAGCCTGAAAAAAAGATATTTTGGGTTTAATTAAAAGATATAGTAATCTACCTTCACCAAAGGAGAATAATAAGGAACAACCGTTCGTTAGTGCTGACACTACAGACAAAATATTACTATTACTTTGGCGTCCAACATACTTGCAATCTTCAAAACACTTAAGAAGAATGGACAATTGTTGCGATCCCCGAAAGATATTATACCTTTTCAAACAGAAGAAGTATATAAAGTTTCTTGCTCTTGTGGAGAAGTGTATGTGGGAGAAACAGGACGCTCAATATCTACTAGACTTAAGGAACATAAATGATGTATTAAAAAAATGAAACAGTTCAATCTGGTTGGACACTAGCATATCACTAGCCATACTATAAATGTAACAGAAACCAAAGTTCTAGCCTCGGTTTCGGTATTATATAATTGAAAAATTAGAAAATTTATTGAAATTTTTAAACATAGAAAAAGGTTACATTACACGTAGAAATCGATTCAAATACAGCGTCACGGCTCGGCAAGCACTAGTCGGGTATAAATGCCCTCATGAATCTCAACGTGCTCATTTACTGATTTCGTAGAGTAAAGATTTTTGAAGATGCCGCGTGCAATCGAAAACACAACGTCAAATAGTAATTCCAATTTGACACAGACTAATGCCAAAACTCATGATTTCTTAATTGACCAAAATCGTGAAAGCTTCCGTTCTAAATTGTAAGTTTTGTTAAAATAAATTACAAAAAAATGTTCATTCGTGTTGGGATTCGAACCCGTCCTATATTCGTTTACGTTAGCGCGGAAGGAGATATTATCTAATAGAAACAAATTACAAAATGTGTTACATCAGCCAAGAAATAAGAACGTTTCATTATTACCTATCTGAAGAATTTTGCTACAAACGGTCGGCTTCAGCATTTGATTCGACTGCAGTTTCGGGTCAATCAGATGTTCGGGCGGCTTTTGTGCGGAGCAGTTCACTGTGGCGATAAAGTCCTCGACGAAGGGATCGCCACACCTTGAGTCGTGGTCCGAGTTGCAGTCGATCCCTATTGACGTATGCTACCCGTTCCCTTTCTCTCAAAATTCTACCTGGCTATAAAGATTCTGTATTTGCGAATTTCGCGGATGGTGCCAGCAAAATTTTTTCATAGGCCTTTTTGTTTTTAAGATACAAGGCGTTTTTGAAAATGTTGCATTTTCAGGCACCCTCGTATCCCATCTCTCTGATAATTTTTCAAAAAGGCGAAAACTGTTTCTTATATAACTTTATCCGTCAGAAATCAGTGCCGTTTTCAGAGTAAGTATACGGGGTCAGGTCAGAGAGTTCTTTATTCTTTTAAATGGAACGCCATATATTTTATTCTTTATATTTATTAAGAATAATGTAGACTTTTCAAATATATATATATATATATATATATATATGTATAGTTGTTTTGACAAACAAGCTTAAAATTTTCTTTTGAGTTCAGTCAGTAGGAAATACGCTATGGCTAATTTGTTTGGAACAAGAAGCAAAATGTTTAATTATTAATGAAATAGTTTTGTTGTTTTCGTGCTTCTATTTAACTATATACTATGTTGGTTTGTTTCATATAGTCTAATGAAAATCCCCAAGAGGCTTCGGAATTATATTTAGGTAACGTATTTTGAGCGCTCTGGTTAGGATAATATTAGGAATCCTTTTTGTTCTAGTTCTAACTTCTATGTGGTATTTAGAGAGATCATAAAAGAGATCCAATTGTTTATTACATTCAACATTCAATTATTTCTGAATCATTGCAAATCACTCTTTTACCACATTTAACTTGATCCATCCAAATTAAGGCTGCAACTTGTATGAATTCATAATAGCAGTCAATGTTAAAATCGCCAGCCAGGATTAATGCTGAATTTCAGCAGTGACTTTAATGAGAATCTGCTCAGGACCACATAAAAGCAAATTGTTATGCCCAGATGGTGATCTATAATTAATATTAAAAAACATAAATTTCAAAATTTTATGAAGCTTCACCAGTTGCAAATTGAGAATAAAAAATATTGATCATATCGACAATATCTGAATGTTCTTCACCCCAGGCAAAATTTCTTCTCCTCTCTTGTAACATTAGACAAGGAACATTATTTGTTTAAACTTTTAACGTACATTACAGTTTTTATCATTTTATACACATTATACAAATTGTGTCGGGCTGAAACAAAATAAACCTTAACAAAATATTTGACAGTTTTTCTTCTTGTCCCAGTGTCCCACTAAAGTAAGTGTTAAAATTTGCAAAAAGTAGTTTCCGCTCCATACTTTTTTCATTTGACATTATTTTTTTTTAATTAATACTAAAGATGCAGAAATAAATTATAGAAAGTCGCATACGTAAGACATCTTGAGTGTGCTAATAAAGACTTTTATTTAACACATCATGTATTAAATTTCATAACAAGTAGCAATTTTGAGACTGTTTATCGTACAGTACAAATTGGTGAATCGTTTATTTAAATTCCACTTGTGTAGAGATCTAATATAGGGTTCCACGTTCCCATCTGGAAGTGAAAATAGTGGATGCTAGGTGGCACCATAATTCTGCGTGTTTGAAGAGTTTAGTCTTATTTATTTAATTATAGTTTTTAGATAAAATGTCATGCTATATCGTTTGTTGTAAATGGAAAATACCTATTACATTATTTGTACTCCAAGTCGATCCAAGAAAACCTGTTCTTTTTGAGCCAGAAAAATCGATTTTGTTAAATATCGATATAAGATGACGCCATGACGCATACTTATTTAAAATAAATATTATTAGGTTAACTTGTTTGTTTTAGCTTATAGAATTACGAAAGGCAATTGAAGCAATTACTCACGTTTTTTGTGTTTATCATGTTTATCAGTACTTACTGACTAATAAAGTGGGCAGTTGTGTTTGGATTATAATACTAAAAAAAAAAAACAATTATTAGTACACGGTTCGCAGTTGAAAGTGATATTTAAACGGTTTCACCTTCACTGAATATTGTTTCCGAGATCTTCATTCCTATTTCCTACGTAGTACCAGGTAAGATTATGGTTATACCTATAAGACAAGAATACAAATTGTGGAATGTGAAAGTCCTTGAATTTTCGTGGGCAGTCTAGCTAGAGTAATGCTTTGATAAGATTCAGAAAAATAATAGTCTGTCTTCTTAGTTATTTGCGCGTTATTGACTACCTATATCTTAATAATTACTGATTGTTTTTCTAGATAATAAAAATGAATATTATAATTGTAATCGGTTGTTTTCTCTTAGTAGGATCCACCATGTCGGCTCCTACCATATTAAGCGATCAAGAAGAATGGACAAACTTTAAGGTAGTATGCTAATTTTCATTTTTCCTTAACTTTCGACTTTTCGCCTAAGGTCTTAATATTAAAAATACATAAATCTTCCTTTATTGTCTTTAATAGGGTAAATACTTTCACTGGAATTAAGAAGAGTGAAAGCGAATATAATTCTGGACGCATCATATATACACATTTTATACCTAAATAATAATATGTGGCTAGTATTTAAAAAAAAGTTCTCAATATTAAAAAAATGTTTTAAATATACATCAATAAAAAACATTTCGTAAGGAATTAAAGTGGGAATATATATAAGGTGTTAGAAATCTGAAGGGATAGCATTAGCATTTCAAAAACCATAACAGATACGAGAATGGTTACATTATGGCAAAGGAAATTTAATGTTAAATAATATGTCATTGACAAAGTTGGAAAATTCGGATTACTTCCAAATATGTCCGTGAAAAAATCGGAAATCTCATTTTCTGATGTATTTGAAGAGATATTATAAAATAAATTTTACATCTCTTCTCTACAAGATTTAAGTCCTGGGTTTCGCCTCAAAGGTTTCATCATCAATTTTTTTAGAGTAATTCTAATTTAACATAATATATATTTTTATTTATTTAAAGACAGTAAGTACCGGGTGGTCGAAATTGGTCTGTTTTAACAGAGAAAACCTATTTCCTGACTAGATAGAGCAAAACTGACTTAGGTGTCATGGGCTCGATTTCTGAGAAATGTTTAATGGCAAAAACCGCCTGCCGATATTTTCACTGCCAACTGAGATATAGGGCGTTTTTCAATTTTCGGCCATTTTGAAAATTGTCCATAACTTTTTTATTTTGCGGAATATTAACATTCTGCAAAGACATTCTAAAGGCACTTTTTTATGTGCAATCCAGTGGCGTACTCAGATTTTTTCTATAGTTGTCCGTTTTATCATAAATAGGCAAAACTTTTTTTTTTCAAATGGAAATCATAGTTGGCTATAAATTATAAAAAATGCTCGCGTTTAGCCCTTTTCAGTGATATAAAGTTGTAGGTACTTATTTTCAAAAATAACGAAAATATTAGGTGTTTTTGGTTTACATCGAAGTAGGCCTTGGAATAATGACGCGCGTTCAATATTTTGAATATATTGCTGTCAGATTACTGTAGTCTGGTGTAATTATTGCGTTTTGGTGTTATCTTTATAAAGTTGTGTTAAGTTGCTGACAAAATATGTTTGAGAATTATGAAAAGTATGATATGTTAAAATGTTACATATTATCTAACGAAGTTCCTGAAGCAGCTAGTGAATTATATTTTAATACATTTCCCGAGCGACGTCAACCGGATAACCGAATTTATCAAACATTAAAAAGTAATTTAGTAAATTACGGAAGTTTTAAAAAGTTAAGAACAAGACATTATGAACTAAAGGAAGAAAAGGAAATCCAGCAGCTAAATATAATTGGTGAGGTATTAGATCATCCTGGCACCTCCTTCGAACATTGGCTAATATAACGAATGTTCCAAAGACCACCGTTTTAAAAATACTCAAAAAACATAAATTCAAACCGTACAGAACGAGAAGAGTTCATCAACTCCGTGAAGGGGACGCCGCTAGAAGATTGAGATTTTGTCAGTGGTATGAGCAAAAATTCATGGAGAATGAGAATTTTCCATTAAATATTATTTGGAGTGATGAATCCAGAGTAGATACTTCTGGTATATTTAATAGATATAATTCATATCACTGGTCCACTGAAAATCCACACGTAGTTGTGCAACAAGACCGGCAAGGTCGGTGTGGATTCAATATATGGGTGGGGATATTCCGAGGAAGATTTGTGGGACCTTATTTTTACGATGGAAATTTAACTGCAGATGATTATGTAAATATTTTGCGCACATATATTGTCCCTTTGTTGGAAGACATACCTTTAGCTGATGCCAGAAATA
Organism: Kuschelorhynchus macadamiae; assembly: GCA_030620095.1. NCBI lineage: Eukaryota > Metazoa > Arthropoda > Insecta > Coleoptera > Curculionidae > Kuschelorhynchus > Kuschelorhynchus macadamiae. The sequence goes on from JAUTXW010000169.1 coordinate 51,559, forward strand.
TCTACTATCAACAAGATGGTTGTCCCCCGCACAATGCAAGGATCACAACTGATCTTTTAAACTTCGAATTTCGAGAAAATTGGATTGGTACGTGGGGCCCCATACCTTGGCCTGCTAGGTCCTGTGACTTAACTCCCTTAGATTTTTTTTTGTGGGGAAGATTGAAGGACTTGATATTTAAAGGAAGAACCTTTCACACAAAAGAAGAATTGCAAGAGGCCACTAGGCAAGCTTTTGCATCTATTAGCCCAGTTGAACTAATAAATAGTTGCAACTCGGTACGCAAAAGATGCTTAGTTTGTATTCAACAGGGAGGGGCTCAATTTGAACAACTTCTCTAAATATATTTATCAGAAACCTATCTAACTAAATACCTAGATTTTCATAATTATTTTTTATTTTCACTTGTAGCTGTAAATAGTAGTTTAGTTTGTTAATTTTGTTCAACTTTGCTATGTAAACAAAAAAAAATAAGTCATCACAAATCAAAGCCTACTTCGATGTAAACCAAAAACACCTAATATTTTCGTTATTTTTGAAAATAAGTACCTACAACTTTATATCACTGAAAAGGGCTAAACGCGAGCACTTTTTATAATTTATAGCCAACTATGATTTCCATTTGAAAAAAAAAAGTTTTGCCTATTTATGATGAAACGGACAACTATAGAAAAAATCTGAGTATGCCACTGGATTGCACATAAAAAAGTGCCTTTAGAATGTCTTTGCAGAATGTTAATATTCCGCAAAATAAAAAAGTTATGGACAATTTTCAAAATGGCCGAAAATTGAAAAACGCCCTATATCTCAGTTGGCAGTGAAAATATCGGCAGGCGGTTTTTGCCATTAAACATTTCTCAGAAATCGAGCCCATGACACCTAAGTCAGTTTTGCTCTATCTAGTCAGGAAATAGGTTTTCTCTGTTAAAACAGACCAATTTCGACCACCCTGTACAGTAAGCGGATTTTATTAAAAGGATTTTTTACCTCCCTCATAAGACGGAAGTATTGTAATCGTGAAAAAATCTACCTCGATTATTAATCGTATGCGATCGAAAAACATGTTCTCTTATTTTTGTCAGTTTGTCGATCTGTTTGTTGTTTTATACGCGGCATAGTTCAAAACTATCTATCAGATTGACTCCAAATTTTGGTCAAAACAAGAAGAAATGATTAAGGATAAAGTGTTAAATGTTTAAATATTCGGTAAAAAGTCTTCTTTTTTTGGAGAAAAATGATAAAGGAATAATTTATTTTTGTAGAATATATATGTAAATAATGTCATGAAAAATAAATAATCAAAATTATAATAATGAATAAATTAAAAATTTAAAACAATTAAATAAATTACAGGTCATAGAATTTTTATAAAGTTATTACCAAATAATTATATGAATATTTATCTTAACTATGGGAATTCTGTACAAGGGGAGTTGTATGTAGAAGTGAATTTACCGATTTTTTTATTTTGCAGACCGGATTTAACAAATCGTATGGGTCACCCGAAGAGGAAAGTCAACGTTTCGAGATTTTTCAGAATAATTTAAAGAACATCAGAGAGCACAACGAAAAATATACTAGAGGTGAAGTGACGTACACTCAGGGAATTAACGCCTTTGCTGATTTGACACACGAAGAATTCAAAGCCCGACACACCGGCTATCGCGGAAAACCATCGAACGTGGAGAAGAAGTAGTTATTAAAGTGCATTTACATAATTTCGAAAAATATTCTGCAATCTTATAATGTTTTACCAATTTAAATATAAACGTATATAGTAATATTTTAAATACATTTTCGTGACTTTACACTTGTAGTTGTGCAATAGGTGTTCACACACGCAGCGACTTTTCGAGAGATTTAATCTTCTGAACAGATCTAATTAAAGAAATACACGGTCTGCCCACATTGTTTCTACAAACACATATATTCAGTTTTTTATTTTTATCAGATTCTGGACGAACATGAAAGTTTGTTAATGGCTAAACGTCTTAGAGAGACCTGGACGCTCTACGCACTTGCGGTTAGCCGGATATTTTAAATCACACATTAAAATACTCAAATGTTTAGTGTTTATCAAAAAAAGAAAAGGGTTTAAAATTGATTTTCAAAAGCTTTGTCGGCAGCGTACCAGATCTGTCACAAAATCTTCATGTGTGTGGGTACCTCACTTTGCTTAAATCACATTTATTGATTTTGTACACTAAGTAATAATGGTTTTAGATGCAAATAACTAACAAAAACAGGATATATTTTTTTAAAATTAAAATTTAAACCAAATATATAAATAGATAACATGTGATTTTATTTATTTATATCCATTTATATATATATATTAAAGTCCATCTTGTAACTAGTTAGCTATGCCGCCAAATAACAGACAGACAGACGGCTCGACAGACGGACCGACAATAATTGATAAAACATATTTTTTGACATCTAGGGACGCCAAAACGTGAAAGTATTAAAGTAAAACATGAGAGAATGATTTTTGTCATGATTACGAACATTTCATTTTGCCGCTATCTTGATCTAGTACCAAAATTTTACTAATTCTATACCACAATTTGTAGTTATCGCGCACAATTTGAAATAAGTATAAAATTTCATCCTCAAAAAAATTGAAGCATTTTTCTCAGACTGAAATTTTAAATATTAAGCCGTCATTTTGTTCAGCCATTTTGGATTCGTACCAAATAGTTAATTCCTACATAATATTTGATAACATAACATAACATTCCACTAGGCCGCTATTTTGTTTCGCCATATTAGATGTGCTGTTAGCAGGTACCCTTAATTTTTGATCAAAAATTTAAAGTCAATCGGGTAAGTAGTTTTTTAGCTATGCCACGAACAGACAGACAGACCGACGGAATTGATAAACATGTTTTTCGGCATTTAGGGACTCTAAAACGAAAAGAGAACTGACAAATTTCGGAGGCTGATTTTTCACGATTATAATACTTCTCTTTTATGATCGAAGTAAAAACACAAGTGCTGTCGGTTGGCTGGTTCGGACGATATAAATGTAAAGCTTGTTCAGGCCGCTAACGATTATATTTCGGTTATCCATTTAACATATTTAGTAAATGAGGGGTTTTAAAAAAAAAAGGATTTTTTTCATTAATTCTAAAAACTGCAAATGCGATACCACGAACTGCCCAAACATTTAAAAGTGCTTAGTGGCAACAACTTTAGGAATAAAGTCAGAAATTTTCTTATTGATATGGCTTTCTATTCAGAACAGGAATACTTAAAATCCTTTTTTTTTGTTTTTTTTTTGTTGTCAGATGTAAATGCTTGGAATTTTCTTTAACTCGATGGGTCCACGGTTGCTTTTGAAAAAACTAAACAATGCCATATTTTGTAATTTACATTTTAAAATGTTTACACATTATGCACACATTCTTTAATCGTTTTCCCAGTAATAAGATTGAAATATTATTGTATTCTTTTGTTAGATGACATTCGACCTCTTTTCCTGCGATGCTAAACTGTTATTATAAACACATTTTAGATTGGATTAACCAAAAGCGTGATTATTTAACGAATTAATCATCAAATTGAAATTATTTGCGTTAAATTTCAACTCTCCTTGTTTTCAAGGGGTGCAAATATTGACTCTGAAGATTTACATCGGTGAATAAAATAATTACTTAGGAATTTAATAAGAAGTATACAGAAAACTCATAATTATATATTTCTGAGTGTATATCTGAAATTCTTAATATTTTTGAGCCGTCTATTCTGTAGCGTTGAAAACATCATAATCTATTATATCGATTATTGGTAATTGCCGAGCTATTGTACCGTAATTAGTACAAATTCTGTTAAGTGATACCACAGAAACTACAGCAAGTGGCGTAGCTACATTTTCTGTAGGGGTATACAAATAGGATAGGCGCAGAAATGCCCCCTAATGAACTAACGCCCTTTCTATACTAAAAAAAATAAACATTTAATAGTTTGGTAGAAAGCGATTGATTTGTGATACATATGAGTGGTACGTGGGAAAAAATTGAGGATCCCTGGTGTTGACTTTTAGCCATATCAAGTCCATGTCGTCTTCGTTGAAATATATGGAGGAATCTGGCATCTTCATGCTCAATTCTTGATATAGTGGTATCTGACACGGTTCTCTTTATTATAGTCAAAGGTATTTTAAACCAGTGGCGTGACTACAAATAATTTTAAAAAATCATTCATTTTGTTTTGGGCAAATCATATGCTTTACTCGCGACAGCAATATCGTTAAGTCCTCTGTTAATCAAATAACTATAAATAATAATTACAATTTTCGTAGCATCAACATATTTTCTTCACCAAAACAGTAAAAGAAGCACCATCAATGTTTTTCCAAAAACTTCACATACTGAACACTTCCTGTGAGAAATGATTACTGACATTCAATTTCCCAAAACTGTATTTAAAGTACCTGCTACTGGTAAACACTGAAAATATTAAAAATTCTTTTTTACTTCCCTCATAAAACGAAAATAAAAAATCACCTTTCCAGATTTTAACAGATCTTCACGTTTTAGAGTCCCTAAATGCAAAAGAAAACAACAGTTTTCTCAGTTCCGTCGATCTTCCGGTCTGTCTGTACGCGCCATATTAAAAACTACTTATTTAAGATTTACTTCAAAATCTGGTCAAAAATCAAGTGGATAAAATGTTTACTTATTTGTAAAAATCTAATATGATGGAACAAAATGGCAGCCTAGTGAAATGTTAAAAAAATTTTAGTAGAAAACTATCTTATCCAATTTACCCGAAATGTTGCACAAAAACAGTATTACATAGAAATCATTTGGTAATAATTTTTGGTATGAATACAAGATGCTGAAATGAAATGGCGGCGTAGTGAAATGTTAATAAATCATTACTAAAAAACAACAACAAACAAATTTACTCGAAATTGTGCACAAAAATTAAGTGTTACTTTGAAATCAACGAATCTAAGATGGCGAAACAAAATGTCGACTTAATGAAATAATACAAAAATTCGCCTGATCAAACTACTTATTAGATTCATTTCAATTTGTGAGCAAGAATTAAACGTGGTAGATGAACTGGTAAAATTGTGATACGAATTCAAGATGATAGAACAAAATGGCGCCCAATAAAAATGAAGAGACAATGTGTATCACATATATACTATATACTGAACTAAATTGGATTACCGTCACTCTTCCTAATAAAAGTAGTCAACTATTTTTGTTTGTTTATTACCATGTTCTTATCTACATAATGAGATCGACACAAGTAGTTTCACTGCAGTCATTGAGTCAGAACCGTTTTTAGTGAAACGTAATATGAAACTAAGATTTTTTTGGCAAAAATTAAAAGTAGGTATATAGGATCAAACAACATACTAATAATGTTTGATCTAAAAACCAAAAATTGAAACGCTTTTCCCAGATTAGGTTCGTTCTTATCTTAATTTATTTAGATGACCCCTGACTTCTGCTTGATTTTATATTTGTACAGATTCGGTACAATAGTATTTGAAAACAGTAGTATTGATTTAAGTGTTTGATCCTTGCATTTGGTATTTAGTGAAGTTTCGAAATTTCTTCTTAATATCCGATATAACTAATGAAATCCTCACTCTGCTGAATGGTGTTCGACTAAACTACACAGTGTGTTTACAGCTATGTTTATCATAAATTCTTTTCCGGCGATATTATTAACAGTGTCGGTAATTCCCATTGCAACATGTAAGTCGTATTTTTTATTACTTTATACTATGACATTATGCGTGTGTCCACTCACTGGTGTAACCGGAAAAATTAGGGGGTAAAATCTAAAGTTCAGCAACTTGCAATACATTCATGCAGCTATTTTTGTTTCGCACCTAAATATTGGAGCAGAAGTTCCTGACTCCCACTAGAATAATAATATATTTTGGGATTAAAATACCGTAAATTTGGAAGGTTGCTGACACAGGTCTGTATCCCGTATTTAAATAATTATATTTTGTTGGAACTAAAAGTTAAATATGGTATTACTAAATATTATAGAAAAAGGTTTATTTATTACAGTTTTGGACAATTGGAAATATTATTATAAGACTGTTCAACTTATTGTATATGTGAAACGCAATTTGCCCAACTACTGGAATCACTTCGGATAAGATTTAATATACTGGCTGCACCTGACATTTAAAGTAGATGAAATATTATTCCAACATATCCCAAGTTGTAGTTCATGCTTAAATATGCAATGATCCGGTGGAAGTCTTAATACCGAATGCCTTAGACTTTTTGCATAATAGTCGCATACATACACTTTAGTACTTCAGTTAATTACTTTTTGTTTAATCTTGAAACTGTCTGTCATTATCACACATATGAACTGGAATTTTGTGTGTTTCCAGCATGACACTTTATTTAACTGCTTACTGTGGTAACTAGCGTTGACCATTACAACAATATATGGAGGGATATTGGGACCCAAATTACGTTTTAAACAATCTTCGAATAATTCCGATGTTGTATCCTCGTGGTAACCAAAACAAGACAATTAGTAAAACTGTGGTACTAATTCAAGATGGAGGCCAGAATAAAATTTTTCTAATCTGAAAAAATCACTCTAGTAGGTTTTAAATAGCTTCGCGTTTTAGTGGCCCTAGATGCCAAAAAATATGTATTATCAGTCTCGTCGGTCCACCTGTCGGTTTATCTGTCTGTCTGAGAGTTCGCGTCATAGCTTATAAACTACTCATCACACCCACTTCAAATTTTGGACAAAAATAAAGACTCATATAGGGACAACCTGGTAATATTTTGGCAAAAATCCAATATGTCGAACAAGATGGCGGCCTAGTGAAACGTTAAAAAAATTATTACTAAAAAAACTAATTATCCAATTTACCTCAAATTTTGCAAAAAAGTCGAGTGTTAAATAAGAATAAACTGGTAACATTGTGGTATGAATATAAGACAGCAAAATAGAATGGCGGCCTAATAAACTATTAAAAAAATCTATCTGAAAAAACTACTTATAAGATTAATTTCAAATTTTGTACAAGCATTACGTGTGATATAGAGATAAGCTCGTAAATTTGGGAGAAAAATTAAATATGTTTTAGGACATGACCCGATAAAATCTCGTTGTGTGTAAAAATCTGAATTCGTTTTAAATTATGCCCAAAATCAAGTGTGGCATAGGTAGAAAGTGTTAGAATATTGGTAGGGATCCAATATATTGGAACAAAATGGTGTCCATTAAATATGTATGAAAAGACAATATATACGTGTTCTTAAATAACCTGAACTAAATTGGTCCATACTTCACTATTCCTAATAAAAGAAAATATTCATAATGAGGGAAATTTCGGGTAAAAGAAATTCACCGATTTTTTGTTTTGCAAACTTTTATTTTTGTATGTACTTATTTCCTGCTCTGTATATAAAATGTGAATCTTTTTTACATTATTCTTATTTCTTAGCTAGGCAAAACTTTTCATGAACAATAACATTCAAATTTTCGACTTATTGACTAAGTTAAATTATCTAAAATACCTCCATTTCGTACAAAAAAACTTTAAATAGTCTTCTATTTCATATTTTTATGCTCTCCAATTAAATTGGCTTTCTTAGAAAATTCATAATGTTTTTTCTTATCTATTTGTTTTTGTCTATTTTTTGCGCAACTTGTATATTATTTGGAAACTTGTTTAGAGTCAAACTTATTTTTTTAATAAGCACAACTTTTTATAACGAACAACTTTTTTCCCTAAAACCACAAATAAAAATGTTGTCCACCTGTCACCCAAATCCACACACACGCTCTACAATGTGTATAAAGTTATTACCAAATAACTATATACATATATACAGTGGCATGCCAAGAAAAAATCTCGGGGTTAAAATTTTGCAATGTTAGTTATTTTTTACGGCCTTTCTCATGGTATACATTTTAGGTCTTAGAGGGAAATTAAAAAAAATGGAAATATCATAAGCCCTAAAACCTCCTACAGGTACGCCAAAGCATTTATAAATTATATTATGTGTGTGTGGTGGAATCCGTTTCAGGAAAAGTTCCGGGTAAAAACCAGTTTACAGTTTTTTTATTTGCAATTTAAAACACTCTATGTGAAAAATGTTTTTTTAAAAGTTCCTCTTCTTTGTTCCCAACATACAGGTGTCGCACAATACGAACGAGTCATCTATGTAGATGAAGATTACTGGAAAGACGAAACGCCGCTCCGATGTTACGAGTGCGACTCAAAGAGCGACTGGAGGTGCGGCGACCCCTTCGTCGAATTTGAAGAAGGACAGATAAACTGTTGGGAAAATGAACCGCCGGAACAGTTGAAACTTTACCCTTACCAGAGACCAAAGCCGACAGTCTGTAGGAAAATTGTCCAGATAGGTAGGTAGGTAGGTAATTAAATAATGCGGATTAACGTCGGGAAAATTTCAAGAACAAGTTCAACTTTTTTACAAAAAATTAAGATGTATAGGTAATATATATATTTTCAAATAACGATAATACAATTATTAAAACAACAACTATGGAAGCTAATTCTAATAAAGGGATTGGCCCACCTCTTGTACGTAGTGAAATATCTATAATATGCTACTCAAGTTAAAGCCATTCTTCTGCAATTACTACAGAATTTATTTAAAGAGTTTGGCATCACAACTCAATTTTAAGTCGCATTCCATTCATTCTCAATGGGATTGAGATGATTTCTTGTGACGTCTTCTACAACAAAGTTATTTGTCGCATGTTCACTATGGGGCCTTGCACTATCTTCTATGTAAATGAATAATTACGTTCTTGTTGCCTTCAAATGGTACTATTTACATATCATTCAGCATTAACTGTCTCATGTTTAAACACAATCAGTTATGTTTTTCACTCTCTATAAATTTCACCTCAAAAAGTAACACATCCTCCTCCATACAGTTCTTCATCCCAAATGTTTACCAGCAATTTGCCGCCTTGCTTTTCTGTGTTCTCTACCTAAAAACAGGTGTTTCGTTGGTCTCCTTCAGTTTGGATTGGAAGCGTGCATTCTTCTTCTAATCGTCTTGTCAGACACTGCAGATATAGTTCGCGCACAAAATTTGCTGAGTTTTTCTGAAGCAGTTATAGTCCTGCGTGTGCTTGCTTCAAAATTTGTTTGTTTCTATTCTTATGCTCTCACGCTATCTACCATGTCAATAAGCTACGTTATATGCTGCCTGGAACCTCTCCAAGCGCGGCATATTACAGCCCGGGCCACTCCTAACATTACAGTAACGTGTATTTATTTACAGGACGCAATTTTTTTTTTTTTACTTTTGAAGGGTCATAAAATTGTAAGATCCACAATAAACAAATAAAAAAGCCCACTGAATTTATTACTATAATTTACACATTTACAATCTTGTTCGCGCTTTTTTATTGGTAACAGGAAACCAAAACCAACTATCTCACTTGTATGTTATGGGTTTTTCGGCATTTGCTAACTGATTGGCAACTTCACCACAATTAGCCCCTTTGTGCCCTGAATAACTATGTTTGGCCTTGAAGCATTTCTGTTTAATGTCGTGTGTTACTCAGAGGAATTTAAAATTATTTTGGTAATTGGCTTGAACTTTTTTTTATTAAATTAGCCACTTAGTTTTACGGTTCATATTATTTTAGAAATCGATATAAATCCAAAATAAAACGTATTTTGCTTAAGAAGAACTAAACGTGTAAAATGTGTTGTATAAACCAAACATTTATAATAATAGACTAGTATACAAAATAAACACGTTTAGTTTATTAATTTCCATTTATTTATTTCTGCTTGACGGCTGTTTTAAGTTAGCTTTTGACAAAGACAGAGTGTGTCGAAACAGCTGTCAAGCAGAAATAAATAAGTGGAAACTAATAAACTAAACGTGTTTATTTTGTGTACTAGTGTATAATGAATTTCCATCACGTAACGGCTACATCGATAAGAAATTTATAATAATAGCCTTAAAACATCAATTCTAATAAATTAACGAAATAGATTTGTTTCAAAATCAATTTTGTGTTTATGGCGAATCTTAAATAATAAATTATTCAAAAACCGTAATAAATCATCGAATATATGACATATTAGTCTAATTCTAATATGATGGTGGTACTGGGGCATTTCTTGAAAATTTTATTTAAAGTATTCAAACCATCCCTGAGTAATAAAAAAATACATAGGGTCGAACTAATAATCTCTCTCCCACTTTTTTGAAGTAGGTTCTCACTAGCATCGATATTCAGCATCTATGTTACAATCGGACATATTTAATTTTAAATTTTAGAATTCTCCTAGACATTCTAAAAAGCCAAGCAATTTTTATGTTATATTGTACACTTTATTGATATTCTGTAAATATTAAAGATTAATGTAGGAGTAATATAATCAAACAGTGCACTTTTTCATTCAGTTTCTAAGAACTAATACGAGCCATCAAGTTCCGGCTTGAGTTGGTGTCAGATAATAGATTTTGAAGTTAAGATAGAAAGGTTTCTAGCCTTATAACCATTTAGTAGTTACGGCGTTACGGCAGAATGTTTAGAAGAATGCAAAATTATATAGGGTAGACATTTGTCAAAATTAAAAATGTTGTCACTGTTTAATACAGTACCATGTATATATTTTTAGTAGATGCTATTTCAGTTTGAGTAGATTTATTGTTGACAAAAACAAACGTAAAAGACATTATATTCAGAAAAAGAATTAAAAATTACAAAAAAACAACAATCTAAATACACTTTGTGTTAATAACAGAGTAACATAAAAAAAACATTGCATAAAAGCTATAACATAAAAATAGAAGTGTTAGTTCTCTTTTCTCTCTCACTCTCTGAGTCTCTGGCATTCGGTCCCAAACCTAGTTGCATATAAGAAACGGATCGGTCTGCCGATCGTAAGTAACACTGAAAAATTATTAAATTATTTCAATTCTCGATGTTTCATATGTTCAGCATAGATGCAAAAAACATTGATCATCGAATACACAACATCGATATTGACACTACATCGTAAAATATCTCCCATTTCTAGTTACGATATATTTGTTTCAGTGGAAGGCCATAAAAAGATTACTCGGGAATGTGGATACATACAAGACGACAGAGACGATAAAGCGTGTGTCAAAAGGACTGGCACTCATGAAGTAGAGGTTTCATATTGCGCCTGCACGAAGTCCTTGTGTAATGCTGGCTCCGCGATTCTTCCATCCATTCTCGTGAGTCTGGCGGAGTCTGCAGTATTGTTTGTCTTAGGCAAGTTGATTTCAGCCAGCCAGATTATATTTTAGTTGAACGTTTTTTTTTGGAAAATTATTAGTTTTTAGAAATATATGTAAATATGTTTTGTATATTTTATTATACGTACTTATATGCATATGTACCTGTCTAATTATTTTAAATGATTTTTATAGAAACGAGAAAATACTCTATACAATTAAGCTAAAAGGATTTATTTTATCTGACTCTTTGGATGTAATCGTTAGTGAATCCTTTCTTTTTGCCTTAGTTTCTGACGAACTGCAAAAATACGTTTTACAATTTAAATTTAAAAGCTCTGTCTATTAGGTTAAACATTCTATTGACGTTCCATATGTATCATTTTTCAGCAATAAGTTACAATAATCATAATAAAATTTAAATCTACAACCAGTTCGTTTTAATAAAATCCATAGCAATTTCCCTCTGGGGGAACTAGCAAAAAAAATAAATAACAAAAATGAAAGGAGCTTTCTTACTTAAAGAATCAGTCTGGAATTCAAAGGGGAAAATGCGGCCTCAGCGTTCTGGACAATTCCTGCTGATTCTGATTTAGACGAAATTTTCTTTATTCGTTACTTTTATAATTATATCTTTATTATATTATTCTTCGGGATACATGTTTCCCGAATAGGGCGTAACATGACCTTGTTTTTCTATGAAATACTTGCTCTATTTAGAAACGCTCATATATCCTTTTTGATCTAATGATTTTAGCTATTTTGTTTTGTCACTATTATAGGCAGTCAATACCAGCCCAGTGAAGCACACCCTTTTCCCCCTAATTAACAAGTTGAGTTAGCAGATAAAACTCGTTGCTTGGTGAAGCAGTGTAGCTCTGAAATAAATTTTTCCCACCTATTTAGATTATTTACGTTAACCTATAAAACTAGTTTACTCTAAACTCGTCAGTGGTTGGAGTTCTGTAGCGGTCATACAAAATAACTAGCTGGCCCGGCAGACCTGGTTCTGTCTTTTCCGTTGGATGGCGCGATTAGTTTCCAGTGGAATTATAACAATATGGGACGCATTCACCACATCGTCAAGAAATGTAATTGAAGTAAAATATATTGGTTTTATAGAACAAATCCGCAACAAAACAATACAAAAAATTAGTGTTAAAAAGTCTCGGTAAACAGACTTTCAAAAAAAAATCGTGTAAATCGTTTAAATATGAGATACATAGGATGAGTTGCATTTTCACGCAACAGTATCACGCCGTTAGAAGTATTTATTCGTTGTTTAAAAATATTTCCGATTACTAGAATAATTTCACTTTCACATAATCAATTAAACACTTCTTTTTCTAGATATCTTACTGTAGAATCATTTCATAGAGTGAAGGACCAGCGAATGGAATAAGATTAGTCCATTTTACAAATCTAACGATTCCTGAATATATTTTTGACACATGTTGTAGTTGTTTCATTTGTTTTAGTTAATAGAAATTTTGTTACGTACTGAGAGTCTTTCTTTTATCCAGAACAATAAATTTTCAGGGCGAAATAAATATTTAAAAATAGGTACTAAAAGTAATTGTGTCATTCTTAAATAAACAAAATTTGTTTTGCACTAAAATTAAATAACTAAACTACCCCCCCCCCACCTACTGCCCTTTCTGATAGGTTTAGTTTTCTTCCCAGTTAGGTTCCTTTATGCGAATTGAATGAGCTTCGGCTTCCCTAGTTCTCAAAAACTGTTTAGATAGTGGTGTTTAATTGACTACCACTTTTTCCAATTTCTTTAAAAAATTTTATTTGGAAGGTTATTCTTTTCTTACGCGGATTATAAAGAATAATAAAAAACCGGAGATGTGGCAAAAACCGCACATGATATACTTATCAGTTGTTAAGCAATTGCCAAATAAGCAATTTGATTAGTATTTTTCGGATGATATGATTATCGAAAATATCGGAATGAGCATCCAGGAGCATCTATAGACCCTTTCTATTCACAGAGGCACAAAAAATACACCCCTTTTAAATAAGCTCCAGCTCATTCAATTCGGATTGATTATCAGTTGAGAAGTAATAGCCACTTATTAAGGGTTATATGACAATAAGTCTAGAATCAAAGTAATAGGAAAATAACTTTAGCTTTCCAGTTAGTTACTAAAAGTTATATCTAGTTCTGGGAGTTTTTGTAGAATTTTTGAAATTTATTGTTCATCCTTGTGGTCAATTTAGAAACTTAAAAATATTTTCAAGTCAATTGCTCCTGGTCCCTTTTGTTTGTTTTTTTCAAAACGCTACCATGAAGGACTTTCGAGATATGTATAGTATAAAGTAAGTGTCACAGCGTAATCGTGTCAAACTAATCTGTAAGGGAATTTAACATGAAATTTTATCCTTACTTTTTTGTCTACAAAAGCGAAAACGCACAATTTATATAATATGTGTTCTTTAATGACTAAAAAAAGAAATGCCGAGAAATTCCGGGTAAAGAAATTTGACCGATTTTTGAAATTGTTTTCGTTTTATACCCATCAAACTTTGTAGTTCGTTATACTTTTGATCTTAGATAGTGTTTTTCAGTTCCATCCTTTTTTAGTTAATTATATTTCCTAAGAGAGCCATTATTTAATCCAAACCCCGATAGCAAAGCACTGCATAAACGGCCCTAAATATCTTTGATACAATTTGCACTTAATCAGCAATTTAGAATTTTGCCACCTCCCAGATATTTTTTCTGGTTACGCTAATGAGTACATTAAATTCCACCTTTATTTATAATTTAATGATCCTCGGTTGCTCAAACTAACAAAACTCGAATTAATTTTAAGTTTCAACAAAAGATTATTGTCTATAAAATTAATAGACGCCAAACCTTTACTCCATTAAAACACACTTTGCTAACATTTTTAATATATGGTTTTATTTAACATTTTGTACAAAAAATTATTATTACTTAGAATCAACAATAATTTAAATTCAATTAAAATGTTTAAATACACTCTATTTGGCACATTTTAAAACTTTAAATAATTCCTTGCTCGTATATAAATTAGTTTTATATAATTAGGACTTACATGCTACGTTTTTAAATCTAGAATAATTATTTCATCAGACTCACAGTTTTATTTTTTGATATAATTCATTCTAATTCTATATAAAACATTAAATAAAAATAGAAATGTTCATTTTCTTCTTAAACAACCTCACGTAGGAAGTTATATAAATAATAAAGAATAGCGCTAAAACTAAACATTTTATGAAAATGCATATTAAAATTCATACAAGTTCCGCTAAAAAGATTCGACTACACAGGGACGCTGGCATGAATGGAATTGATCGACTATTTCTAAAAGTAAGCGAGCTAGAAAAAAATGTTTAATACAGAAGTTTTAGGACTTTTAGAAATATATGGAAGTTAAGAAAAATTATCAGGTTTTGTCAAAAAGTCATTACAAAAACAAAGTTGTATGGAACACCCTGTATATTATAAATCCACCCAATGGAATCCTTTTTGTGTTGACTATAAATGTGAAAGATTTGATATGTTTGTCTTTAAAAACATCCGAGAAATTTAGGAAACACCATGCCACAAGAAGAGTGTTTTGTTTCTTGTAGTAGGGATTTCCTTAAATTTCTGGGGCATCTTTAGAGACAAAAGCATCAAACTTATTATTCCCATAATCAACACAAAGAGGTCCATTTAGTGCATATATATTACATACCGAGTGTTCCATTAAAAAATGCATCTTTGTTTTTTTGTGACTACGACCAGTTCTGTTTCTGTACTCCAATAAATTTCTTAAAATTCTGAAATATTTGTATTTAGTATTTTTTGCTAGGTCGCTTACTTATAGCAATAATTGAACGTGTCCGTACATACCGCGACCCTGTATATATAGATGAATGAATAAATCACTTTGACAAAATATTGTAGAGATGATCTTAGCGAATCGAATATATCCTAAAAAATAACAACAGCCACAAAATATAGCACGACTTTCATACGAAAAAAGATTCATCCAGTTCTTGAAAACAAGTGAACGTAACTAAACACAATCAGCATAAGATATTGCAAACACGTGTACATCCTTTCTACTTAAACTATTTTATCAATTTTCTGCATAAGGACTCTTAAGTTATATTATAGTTACTGTCATAGCAAAACTTAAACAAGGATTATGTTTTAACATTGCAAACTCAAAGTTCATTTACAATTTTATTATTACTTCGGTATTAAACCAAAAACGACCTCAGGAAGATTCATTTATGGTTGTCCACGAAAGGTTGATTTCAGTGCGTGTAGTATTATATGTGTTTTTTATTAATTACTTTTAATTATAAATATTCCTTTCTCTGCTTGGAAATATTAAGTACAATAAAATATAAATTAAATGAAATAGACCAAAATTAAACTCTCCAATTTTTAATATTTATATTAAATCACCCTCAACACACAAAAAAGCACCAGTACCAATTATGTCATATGAATCTGATAGAATGAAAAGTTTAAAGTTTATTATAATATGATTTCATAAACGTTGGCAAAAAATACCTTTATATCGTTTTTGGAAAATAACAGCAAGTATTTCATTTAGCTTAAAAACATTTAATTAATAAAATATGTCATATAAACTAGATCAAGAAATTATGTGCTATTAGGCACCTTAGCGATTCATCAATTCTGAACGTTTAAACTTTCTAATAATTCTAATGCTGTGAACTATGACTTCTTAATTTTATCAGAAAGAATTTTATTTTTACTTGCATAACATAAAATGATATTTTAGATTGTTGCAATCGATCTGTTAAACCAAAATTTTTGAAACTGGAAAGAATAATATTTTGAGAATTGATGATTTACATTTCTTAAACATTTTCTTTTTATTTAATATTCTCGCCACTTTTTATTATAATTCAAGGGCATAAAAATGGACAATGATAAAGCAACATGTTCGTTTTGAAAAATATTTTAAAAATCATAGACAGGAAATTTAAATAATCTAATTAAAATAAATTTATAAAATTACATCAAAAACACGAAACTTGAGTTTTAGTCTATATAGAAAGCGACAAACACAGTTAACATAGGAGGACAGTCTTGGATGGACCAGTACGTATTATGTACCAACAAGTAAATTCAAGTAAAAAGCGATTATAACTATTATTAGTAGGTATATTTAAAAATTGAGTTATGTCGAATTCTAAACTCAATATTTCTAGAAACAAATATTTGATCTCGCAATATTTCGTCAAGCAATTTGTTTGTACCCTGATAGGTAAATCTGCAAGATGGTTTCCAAGAGAATCAGGATAACCTGAAAGAAATTAGGTAAAACATATTTTACAAACATTATGTCGAATAATATGCGAAATGCCACAAACATTTTATGTCAGATTGCATCAATGTTTAAATCAAGAAGAGGAAATATTTTGAACATTTAACATATATGCTTTGTATACGGTGGAGTTACGAAAAAAAGTTAAAATATAAAAGTTGATTGCTGTAAAATGAATATTTATTTACAATATTGTATATACATGGCGAAGTCGTTTTCCTTGGGCACTATCAACGTCGTTCTACAGTGAATTCTTATGTAACACGTCATAACCAAATGCATTTGTTTTCGTTATATTGACATTTGACATGACTATCCAGCTGTAATATCTAAAGGGTTTGATTTATGACGAAACGATTTGCACTTTCTATTTTAGTATCTATAAACTTACATTTGGCTGAACCGGTTAAGTTAACATTTTTGAACTTCTGGTGGAATCGGAAGTTGACGTGAGTTTAGATAGAAAAGTGTAAACCGTTTTGTTAAATTAAATCGTTATGATAAGTGTGATAGTTAAAGTGCTCAAAATGTCAAGTTTCAAATGTCAATGTCATAAAACAAAAGGGTTTAGGTACAGGACATGCTACATTATAGGTAATTAGAATTCGGTATAGAATATAAAAATGTAAAAATATATAGGGCCTCCGATTTAAAATACCGAAGATGATAGTGGCCCAAGAAAATTGACTCAGCTTATATATACAAAAATATTTTAAAATAAAATTTCGTTTTACTTTTATATTTAACTTTTTTTCTGTAACTCCTATAGTTTTCCAGATAAGGTACCGCGATATCTTACTTGAAGCACCCTGTACATATTTCATGCCAACATTTTTTAAGTTAAAATTACTCTTTAAGTTTTAAAATTTTTTATTTGCTTGGAATTAATAAATAAACCATTTTCCTCAAATCAAAACAACTCTTATATTTTGCTAAAAAGTAGCATAAAACACAAACTGCCCTCCATGTTCAAACTCGTCCGACTACTTCTTCGTTTGTCGCATTCTGTATTTGACTGGTAATACCATAGAAATAGAGCTAAAATACCATCAGATATGGAGTGTCACAAGTTATTAAAACAATCCAAGCTATCGAAACAAACAAATAGAATAAATATGTGCTCTAAAACATTTTTTGGGCATCAGCTAAGAATGTTATAGTATGAATGTAACAGTACCTACATAAATTTCATTCAAAAACAATACTCCCCTCTAACGAGGAAAGTAAAAATTAAACTATAAATATATAAATATGATTAGGAAACCGACTTATGTATATTTTACGCAGGAAAAATTGGTACGATTTTTTTATTATTGTCGATAGCATAAGTGGAATTACAAGGCCTTTATTTGTTGAGTTTTGTTCATTTACTGGATACAAATCTAATTTAATTCATCATTTCGCACTTGCACTGTCATCTATTGTTACTGCTGCTCATCGTACTAGCAAAAATGTAACTTCTTTTCGTTTAACTAATGTCAGAAAATACGCCGTCGTTTAGGATACAATGTACCTCTTAAGCTTACCATTATTTGTATATTCGTTCATACGCCCGCACACATCATTGGATTTGTCAATTCATATGAGTAATAAAAATAGGCGAATATTTTATTCACACTATTCATCAATTTTTATTTAATTCGTCCGCATTTTTTAATGTTTCCTAAAATTTTTTGACATCCTTGAAAAACAATACAAAAAAAATTCTATAACTTTTGTAGGTATTTCATTTTTTTATATTTTATTCTATAATTGTAGTTAAGTATCAAAATAAAAATGTAAACTCTGTACATTTCTTAAGATATTTGAATAAAATTTGGCACACCATAAACCGTAATTATTTTTTATAAAGGGATCATAATACATTTTCAACTAGGCCGTTATTTGGTTTAGCCATAATGGATTTTTACCAAAATGTTACCAGGTCGTTCTCATATGATCCTTAACTTTAGACCAAATTTTGAAGTTAATCGAGTAAGCAGTTTTTTAAGCTATGCCGGGAACAGACAGACAACAAATGGTAAGGGTTAAAAAAAGTTCAGGGAACATAAAAGTTGTAAAATAAATTAGGAAATCCAATACCAAACTGTAAATATCGCAACTGCAATTTTGTTGGGATGTTCAAATCGTCGTGATCCGAAAAAAGTTACACCATTCAATTTTCTACACTCTCAACTTATTTTCGACCAAAAGATGAATTAAATTAACGCTTTTATATTGGATTTTTTGCAATGCTGTTAATTTTGAACAGATTGCAAAAACGGAGGAGGTTATCAATTCAAGACTATGTATTTTTTTACTTTAACTTGTAAAAAATTTAGAAGTCTCTTCAATTTGAAGTGAGAATAGTTTATCAACGTGGAATACATAGAATACACTTTTACTATGAACGTTCATCGTATTGTTGATTTATCAAAAAAGGCATCTAAGAAAGATAAAATATTTCTAATATCAGTCAAAACCCCTATAAATATCTATGCGGTTAATAATTTTGTTTTTTTTTTCGAACAAACGTATCTTTGAGTTTTTTTTCGTTCCCATTTCAAAACAGCAAGTTATTTACCGACACTTTGTGAAACTGATAGAAAGAAGAATTAAGACGGTTCAAGTCGGAAATGACGAATTAAATTCCAAATCGTTCGAACGAATGTTAAGAAAAATCTACTTTCATTCGAATCGGCCAACCATAGCTTTCACCCAGCTGCTATTAGCGACGCCGCCGTTTGGTTTATTTTCTTCCATTTTGTTATTATCCGCCATTTTTATATCGCTTTGACAGGCACCGGCATTGACGGAGCATCTGTTGGTCCCGTGTTTCGTCAGTCGCAAGGGCTTGGCGGGAATCGGAGGGGGCGCTTTAGTGGGACGTTTCACTATCAGGGGCTTCATCATCGGGGTTTCTTGATTTAACAGTCGGGACTTTACTAGATTGCCGTCGTTTTCTTTCCCAGCGCATAAACTGAAGCTAAGCCGATCGTTGTTGGTGAAGCTATCGGATTTCACCACCAATTTACCCGTCGTTTTGTCTCTAACGTACTCTTCCGTAAAGGAATTCTCCAGTATGCTTTCGTAGTAACTGTCCGAGGGAGAACTACGACTAGAATCCTTCTCATTACCCGTTAGACTATTACATTCATTAAAGCCTTCAGGTTTCACATCGTTCAGCCTTTTTTCTATCTCCTTAAGTACTTCTTTCTCATTGAGCGACATGTCGAGCTGGACCCTTTCTCCCATGATATCATCGGACGCTTCGAAGCTGCCGCTGACCACGCCGCTGTCCAGACTTAGGTTCGCCTGACTATTGTTTCGCGAACTCAGAAACAACGTTTGAGGGTCGACGTAGTCAGGATTGGCGAGTTTTTCGCCCGTGCTCCTACTGCCGTTGTTTTTGAAGGGGTGCTTGTGGTAGTGCCGTCTTTGTTCCTCCGATAGTATCATGCGGATACGTTGCAGCATGCTGAGGCGGATCGGCGTCTTTCGGTAGATCTTGTACTCCGGATGGTCCGTTTCGTCTAGACGAGAAGACATTTCACTAAAAGTAAAAACTTGTTATTGTTACCATTTTGCCAATATACTTTTTTTTAGATTAAATTAAATAAAAATAAGTGTAATAGTCTATAAATGCATATATTTATTCGGTAAAAATTCTACACAATCCTATAAATTTTTTCTTAATTTCTTTTAACAATAATTTTTTAAAAATTATTACATTACAAATTTATTCAAGATGATTAATTCAACATGTTTCTAATCTGATATGAAATGTGTTATTTTATTAAAATTGAAGGAAATTATTTTTTTTTTAAATTTAAGTTATTCAAGCACTAGGCACAGGTATAACTGATAATTCTTCTCACATGTAAATATTTTCATTTGAAATGTTAAAAATCGTGTTTGGCTACTGGCTAAATAAGAAGAAGAGAAAATGCAACTGAACAAAAAATTGGATATTTTTTATGTTCCTTGAATCGTTACCATAGCATTATTATGCCTGTCAGTCAATCGACTTTGACAGATTCGTGGAAAGCATTTTTCCGCTTTGTCACTCGTACTTGCTAACAAGTACTTGAGACCAAACAAAACAAAATCCGGCTAAATTTGGGCACTTAAGGTATTAGTTACGAATATTTCAACATTTTATTAAGCCGCTATTTTGTTTTGCCATATAGTATTCTTACTAAAAACTTACCAGTCTATTTTTGTCTAATTTGATTTTTTGCAAAATTTGAAGTCAATTGGATAAGTAGTTTTTAGGTATCGAACTTTTAAATATTTCGTTAGGCCACCATAACGGGTTTACACAAACATTTTACCAGTTAATCTCTATATTATTCTTTATTTTTGCGCAAATCTTGAAGTTAATCCGTTAAGTAGGTTGTTAATAATGTTTTTTTTTTGTATTTCGTTAGGCCGCCATTTTGAATTTTTACCAAAAAATGACCTTTGCTTTTTGACCAATATTTAAATTCTCTACGCAGCATAGCTCAAAAACTACTTAACCGACTGACTGTCAAAATAGTCACATTTTGGTACAAACCCAATATGGCGGAACAAAATGGTCTTTTCACAAAATGTAAAAAAAATCATTATTAAACTATTTATGGAATGAACATCAAATTATGTATAAAAATAGAGAGTGATATAGAAATCTATTGTGACGTAACAAGATAACGGCCTCATAAAATGTTTAAATATTAGGTAAAATTCAATTTCCTGAAATAAAACCTTCCTTTATGGAGGGAAATACCAAAGGACATTATTTATTTTTTACAACGTAAATAAAATTAGGATAAAAAAAATAATAATACCTACTTAAATTAAAAGCTTAAACAAATTAAAATAAAGTACAGTTTATAGGATATGTATAAAACTATTGCCAAATAATTATATGTACGAGGGAGGTTGTGGATAAAGGTGAATTTACCGATTTTTTTATATTAGTCAATATTAATTTTACAAAATGAAAAATAGGACAGAAGAAAATATGCAGTCAGAGGAACATAAAATAAATACATGCTAGAATCAAACTGGATTGAAAGGCCAGATTATTTTACCACTTAAATAAATTCAGCACCGTAGGACATATTAGAAATGTTATAGTTAAATTCTTTTAATATCTAAAAAACTATGTACTAAATAGTGATAGTTTTTTTTAATAACATACAACGGAGAAATTTTCTCTATTTTTAACGCATACTCACTTTTCCCTTTGGTGCGGTTCCCCGAATTCGCCCTTCTTTTCCTCCTGAGTTTGCGTCGCCTCCTGAAGCGCGGGGTCGTTGAGCTGGAACGAACGCGGCAGCGAGTCCGCCTTGCTGGGTAGTTGGGGGCGCTCGTCGTACCATATGGGTCCGGGTTCGCTGGTCACGTTTCGTCTAGGGTGCCGCTGGTTCTGGTGCGGGTTCCTGTTGAACGCCTGGAATAGTGAGCAGAGGGGAAACGATGACTTTTAGATGATTCGGTTAGTGCACAGGCAGGTTGCAGGATGAAAAGGTTAATCACTTTTGCGTATATACATTTTTATTGCATTACATTTTCAAATATTGTTTTGGTTTGAATACGAATTTAAATAATCTTCGAATTTATACAATGCTAATCGGTATTAATTTAAGACTTGTAATATACTAATTTCATTCGAAATTTTATTGATATTAAAAATTCTTCGATACTGTCGCGAGTATCTGGTGATTATACGCCAAAAATCTAAGAAGTGGTAAATAAACTAATTTAATCCTGTTAAACACGTATACAGCCTGTCCGAAAAGTCTTAGTACAGTATTTGTTAGTAAAGAAAAAATATTAAAATAAATTTGGAAGTTGTATCATCAAAACAGTTTCTTCGGCTGTTTAACCTTTTTTTGGAGATCTCTAAAAGATAATAAATTTTTGCACAAACTGGCGAAATCTCTATCACACCCCATTTCCAAATAATAAAGTATTGTAATAATAATTCCAGTTGCAGAGTTAAAATTGTAGTTTTAATTTTAGTTTACTGTAATGTTCTAAATGACCACCGTTAACTTCTTGGCAATCATAAACTTTACTTTCAAATTCCCTTCTAATGTTTTGGGGCATTTCCGGCGTCACAATAAGGCAAACATCAATAATTTTTTGTTGTAGATCTTGTAAATTATTGTTTTGTAGAAAACTCTCGTTCTTTCAAGTAATCCCAAAGAAACAAATCAAGTGAAGCAGGGTCCTGCGATCCTGCTGGCTATTCAACAACTTCACGATGTCCAATCCAACGCCCAGGAATTCTTTCATTAATAAAAAATGGACCCATTACTCTATTTGCCATAATTACAGCCCATTGGGTAAGTTTCTGAGGATGCTGTGGTGTATGATCCTCTTTAAACCAATGAGGGTTTTATCGGTTCAGTAACGATAATTTAATTATAACTATCGAGTCTACCCTTCAGAAAAGAAGCTACTTGCTTCATCAATAAAACATACCGAATAAAGCTATTTGATTGCATTTGAATTAAATGTAACGTTTCTTTACAAAATTTCAAACTCCGGATTGCCCAGAAATTGTTGACTTTTGAAGGTCTCCAAAATAAGATAAAACTCGATATAGGGTGGCATTTAAAATTTAAAAGTTCAGCCTCCTCACACCACCCGCATAAGGGATGGAAAAGCTCAGAGATCAAAAAGAGTTGACTTGTTGGTACATAAGATTCCATCGAATTAGCCCTTAGCATGAATCCAACATCCTATCAAAAACAAAGAACTTATTTTATATTTCGTAGGTGGGCAAAATAAGTCGATTGTAATTAAATTCTGGGTAGGTATTTCTAAATGTAAAATAATAATCTACTTACTATTTAAGTTGTATGTTTTTTTTAATGTTCTTTATTAGACAATAAAGAAATTTAAAAGTTTATAAAAGTCAACGGTTGCCTCAAACAAATTTTATCATAGCGATATTTTGTAGTTCAAGAATTTTGCTGATATTAAATAACTCTTTTTCATTATCGATACAGGGTAGGCCAAGAAAACGAAACAAACCCGATTTGTTATACATCTAGACCCGTCGATTTTGCGTATAATTTCGACACCCTCGTTTCAATTTCGTAGGGGGGATGAGATTCACCCCTGAGATTTTAAATCCGATGAGGGTCAAGTAAAATTAAAGTAGTTAAAAGTGTTAAATAAATATTTTTAACTACCATTTTTGCGTCAACTAGCAAACAGTTGCGCCTTTTGACCGAAAAGGCTGCGGACATTTTAAGACACTGCTGAACTTTATAATACACACTTCCCACATGTTTTTCTGTACGGCTCGATATAAAATGAAAATTATTATTTATTAAAGTTTTTTATATTATAAGTGAAGTCACCAATAAAATGTTAAAATGAAAGGTTGGTATACTATCTTTCTACTTGCCATCGGACCGCACTATCAAATACGGCCCTGTCACGGCCAGGTACCCACAAAGAGCTCAAGGGTTATCTAATGTTCTTGTTGCATTATTATGATCACTTTCTTAGATCGTGAAAATACTGTACTACGAGATATTAAGAAATTGAACTCAACCCTGTTAGGGGATTTCAACGAATGGGTCGCTGGTCGAAAATATACAGAATCAATGGATCCCAGCGAATTTTTAAAAATTGTGAGACATTAGAAATCGGGCTTGTTACATTTTCATTGACCCATCCCGTAAGAAAGTTGGCGATGTATATTTTTGCGTGAAAAGAATTATCACAGATGAATGAATAATGTATTTTTTTGACACTTTATTTGTAGGTGTTTAAAAACAAACGAACAAAAAAGACAATGCAAGCCTGACAACTAAATCCATTGTATAACCATACCTTGTCTACCACTCTTATTTATATTTGTGTCAAACAATAAAAAATTAATGGTCCCAATACGTTCATAACGGAGCAATCAAATTTAAAAAGCTTGCTTTATGTTAAAATGAATGAAAAAATTATAAAGAAGCTCCACACTTATAAAAAAATAAAAGGCAAAAATGTTAGAGTATGAACATCAAAGTAAAAAAGGTGATAAGTCCATTTTATAAAAATGTTTTGAAACTTCCTATTTAAAAAAGTATTTTAATAATTATTAAAAAAGACATGACTAAATTCATGGACAATCAATTCCGAGGTATCAACTAAATTATCGTGGTGTTCATATTTAGTATTCGCATTTTAAAATTACCTTGTGAAAATTCTGATTCTGCATCAGCAATTCCGATACAATTTTCTCCAAGTTGTTCTCTATAGTTTTGGGGTTGATTTCCTTCTCGCCCCTCTCCGTTGCTTTGTCGTCTTCGGTTGTAGCCCTGCCAGAGGCAACGCTGAGGCTTTCGACCGATTCTGAGGCTAGGTCGCCGTTTTCCGAGTCCGAGAGGTCCATGTAAAAGGTGGAACTACCGTTCTCCTTGGACTTCTTCAGTTTTGAGATCTTCTTCGGTACCACTTTGTCGTCAAACTGTTGAGGGATCTGGTAATATGTTAAATAGATTAATAATTACTTTTAGTATAACCTGTATGATACATTTGGATAAATACCTGCAGTTAAGTTTACCTGACTCTTTTTGTATAAACTAATAAATTCTGTGGCACGAGTCATTTTTTTCATGAATTTTTGTAGTTTTCAGTTTTTGAAATTGCCGTTTACAAAATTTTAATTTAAATTATTCTTGACCTTGTCAACTTATATTAAAATTTCATATTTTTGTGAATCCTGTACACTTCACCTGAGCTTTGAGAAAGTCAAGTGTAGTTTTTTTTATGCAGACACTGATGTAGGATAGTGAATAAGTAATGCAAATGGTTCTTACCATGCTCGGTTCTGACTTCCGCCTCCAACTTCCGAAAGATGTGAATGTCCTGTCTTGCGAAATGGACCTCTCCTTCGAGAGTTCTCTGGATTTTCTTCCTCTCGTTCTTCTCTCTAAATAGTGAGGAGTAGTGGAATTATGTTTTAATGGAGACCACTTCTCTGACATATCGTCTGTAACAAAAAGTAAATATTTATAGTCAACAGAGAAAGAAAATGTTCACGGCTTAAATAAATTATAGTCTGCAATAACTGTTTATGGCTGATTGAGGAAGGGGGCTATTCTAGGAGACATACTATGTGTTTGCAAGTACTCGTTTGGTTAATTTTGTAAAAGCCTAAAAGGACTCGTTGCCATTGTGGTAATAGACAGACTTGGTTTTTATTCCCAGTAGTGGGATTATTAAGAAAATTGCTAGAAAAGTTGTGATCAAGTGCGTCGTGTTGATAAATTCCATACACTTGTATTGTAACGCAGTTGAAGGATTTACAATGTTCAAATTCAGTCGTTTTAGGCTTGAATTCATTCGGTTTGACTACATTTTTGATACTGAACTCAGTAGCCGCTGGTGTAAGTATAGATACCGAAACTAGACGCAGATACCCATAATTGTGTGAAAGTTCCGTAGATGGCGCGAAAAATTGTCTGGCGCACGCACGTTCAAAAAAGGCGTACGTTGTGTTTATAGACATCTTTGATTTCAGCGGGCCGAGGCACTGGGAGGCTTATGCCAAAGTTCCTTGGGCACAGTTTATTTGCTCACAATATGTTTCATTTTATAGAATATATTTGATTTCGGGTCGTATTTGTTTGCTCAAGTACTATTGATGATTTTAGGAAATTATTAAAGTTATTACAATTTTTATTCTATAATATTAAATAATTTGTCCCTTTATAAGGTTTTCACTTTTCATCTTTGTTTTTTTTAACTTCGTGCTATATATCTTAATTTTTCTGTCGAAAGTATCAATTAATATTGAATGTTATTTTGTTTTAAACATTAGTTTTATTGGTTGGCTGTTAGATACATTTCGTTTGTGGTAATAATATTGAGAAGTGGTAATTCGATCAATTGAAGCAGTTTGCAGTTCGACTGGTTAGATAGAAGTTGCTGGCGCTTACTAGGCCTTCCCTGTTTGCTGTTCGACCGCGGCATTGCGGAAACACCCTTGACTATCACTACTCTCAGTGCCTAGCAATATTTGCTGCAGATAAAATAGAAGAATGGGTTGTACTTTAAAACACTGTATAGTGTGCCTTAGGGGATATCCCGGGTATGTAATCTATTATAAATGTATTCCCTTATTTAACTTTCGTGAACCTCGGCCTTTCTAAATCACAAGTCGGCACTGCTTCTCGAGTTATGGCTATCACACGCTAATTCAAACCATACAAAATCAAGTTCAAGAACGACGCATTGTTGCTACCTCATTTAAGCCTAAAATATTTAAATAAATCTACCACAAAAATAACTATTCAGATAGTTAATTTAAATAAAAATTTTGCTGGACAACATAGTCATGTGAAGTCATTAAGCAGCTCTCAGTTGTGAATTTTCTCCGAAATTTTGGCTATTGAAAATCTCACATCGATCTCGTTGGTCATTAGAATAGTATCAGGAGCATTGTTGACAACATATCTTGTAGGTCTAAATCGGCGAGGTACTTTAACTACCCCTTGTGCATCGAAAATTGAATTATAATAATTTGGACTCGAAATATTATAAAACTTGTACATAAATGAAAAAGTGGCCTTACCAGTCTCGTGAACATCCTGGCCCAACTGCATGACCAGCTGTCGCGCGTGGTTGGGTATCACAGCACTGTAGTTCTCCAGGATGACTCTTTTGATCTGCAACGTCCACTCGCGCTTGTGTTGGGGCGAGCGCGCCCTCAGCGTGCACTGGAGGCGGGGGTTGTCGAAGGGCAGCACCTGGAACGACAATGGATCGCCGCGGACTTGTTCTACCAACATCAAGTTTGAGCACTGGCGGAAAAAAAAAACTTGCTCAAGTTAATAAAAGCGGGCAATATAATCAATTAATATACACAAATCTTTAAATATGGAATATCTAAATTAATCGTAAAACTGAAAATTTTAAATTTGAAAAATCTTAAGCGCTGTTCCTTCTTTTTAAGAGCCTTAAAAAGAAGGTAAGAAATCGAAGGGCTTTGTGTCGATCTATTTTCGTATGATAATTGGTGTTATGATTTAAAAAATTTAATTTTAGAGAGTTAGAAATTGTTTTTTTTTGTTTTAGTTAGGATGTTGAAGAAGACCACTGCTAATTTTGTGAAAATAGTAAAGTCGCCTTGTAAAATTCCTGTGCACATTTTGGAGTATCTCAAACAGACCTAGCTGCAGTTTTATAATTTATAAGAAAATTTCATATTTTAAGTAACTTTAAAGAAAGCATTCTAGTAGAGTACACCAAGTAAATAATAAAATAAAATTAATGTTGCTCTAACTAAAAGCATCAATTTAATTTTACTAGTAAGACTTATAATTTTTTTTTAGGATTTTCTGTTCTCAAGTAGGTAGACATCTGTCTCAATTTTGAGAAATAATGCTATTCAAAAGCAGTGAAAATTCAGTTTTAGCACACAGACGATATTGAAATAGCTCTAAATTACGTTGACAATTCAATGTCTCATTTATCGACGAAAAAAAAAAGTTCTTACCTCGATATGTGTTTTATATGCTAATGCTCCTTCAGTCTTACTCTTCGCCAATAAAAGAACCTTTTCGAAAAGAAATACATGTCTTCGGCCTTTTGCTCCCTGCACTCTGAACGTGCCCTCCGCAATGAGTTCTCCTAGAGTGGTTAAGTCCGCCCCTGGCCATCCGTACAATTGAGATTGAATTTCCTAGAAAAGGAAGTTATAAACGCCATCATATACTATTTAAAATTATAATTATAAATGAATTAATATTAAGGATGCGAATAAACTTTTATAACATTTTTTGGAGTGTACCATAGGAAATATATCTTTCTTAAGTTAGGGTCTAGAGATGCTCCAAAAGAGTAACACATAAAAGAACTTTTGTAAAAAATAATGTTTTATTCTCTCTTGAAATTTTTACTCTGTGAAGTCGGCATTAAACTTTTCAATTAGTTAATCACAAAAAAAAAGATAACATGAATTTTAAAATATGAAAACCTTCTAATATGGAAAAAGATAAAAGTCATGATGATATTCCTAATGCTAATATAAAAACCAAAGTTAAGGATTTTAAATTATATGTTATCATATAGACTTAACTAAACGTTTAGATGATTGACAGCACATACGTGTAATTATTAATAGTCTAATAGAATCTTTAAGAATTTTATGATCGAGATGTTACATGTATAAAAAAATACATAGCATCGAAGTATATAACCTCCTCCTTTTTTGAAAGCGTTTAAAAGCAGCAGTAATGATTTAACTGCTTATTTATCATTCCAGCTGTTAAATAGTCATAGAGAGAGAATCGAACCCGTCACCTAAAGAGGGTAAATGAGGCTGACGCTAAGATACTCATTCTCGTCAACAATTTAACTAATCCAGTTATCGTATTGAACAGAGTTAACCTTTATTTGTTAAAAATTAATTTTAAATAAATGACAGCATTTATTCAGTGTTTGAAGTGAAGAGTTTTCATGGTCGTAGTGTTTAACACAAAATAAGTCCTAGAAAAAATCTTTACCCTCTGATCAAATTCTCATGGTAATTGAAACTTATAAATAAATTCGCTAATTCTGTTCTGCTTATATCACCGTCATTTTTGTAGTTGTGGCATATGGAAAAATTATATCTCCTATTGTTGTATATGTCATTTTAATTATATCAAAACTAGACCTACTTTAAATTTTAATCCCGTTAATGAATAGGCGCATGAGGATTTCCTCCAATAACAATACTGGTGTTAATTTTCCGTAAGAAGAAATTTTTTTGACATGTAATGACCACTGGTAAACTTACTTGGACTCTGACAGCGTGCTCGTGTTTCCGTTTCATGTTATTAATGTCAGAAGCAACCGATGTCATCGTGGCCAAGGCTAGATCAACAGACGGTTTGTGTTGAGGCTCACATTGCTTGGATAATCTCTGAAAAATAAATCAGTCAAATATATAAAAGTTCTGGACAAAAAATACAGGGCCGTAGCTATAGTGGGCGACATGGCGGACATAAACTTCGCCTTGACAGACGACGAAAAAAACCAATATAAAATCATTGAAATTATTTTTTAATAATACTAAATAACGTTAAAACTAAAACCATTTAGATCTAAATCAATATCGTATATATACTACTCATATTATTATGTTGTGTTAATTTTTTATAATTTAAAGAATTTTGCAACGAACGAAATAGATATTTTTTGTGCAAAACACATAAACAAAATATTATCATTAATATAAAACGAACATCATAAAAATGTATCGATGTACACTCGGCCTTAGATAGCACACGTTTTCATTTGACAGCTATGCTGTTTATGAGGAAAAAGGAAAACCTACATCGAATTTTACCTTGAAGTACTTTATTATAATGGAAAAATTATCAGGTACCCAAACTGACAGACGGGTACAATTTAAAAACGTATGCTTTGAAACTAATAACTATTGACTTAGTTCTTCTTCAATTGAATGAAAGATTTTCAGATAATAGTAATTGACCCTTGTCGGCAATATACAGTATCCAGAAGTTCAATTTAAGTAAAGTCCAACATATGAAAAAATTAGTTACATTACGAAACAAAATGGCGGCCAAATGAAATCTTTAATAAATCAATGATAAAAACCTCCTTATTCAATCTTCCTTAAAACATTTTACAGAAAAGAATAATTTCATACAGGGACAAACTGATACGAATTCAATATGACGGAACAAAATGTGGGTTAATCTAAAAACTACTTATTCAATTTATTTTAAATTAAATCTAAAAATCAAGCGTGGCATACGAAATACCCTTTTACGAGGGAAGTAAAAACTGGTAGGTATTGAGTTAATTTTAAACACATTTTATACCGTCAATGTTTTCTTAAATTAATCGAAAAATATGTTGCCGAAAACAGATACGTTAAAAGAGAAAATATTTTTTGGGGGGGGGGGGGGAGTTAAAAAGGAAAATCCGACTTGGAACAACAAAACAAAAAAAGTAATTTGCCAACTCAACCGAAACTTGTTTTTATTTTAAGGAGATATGCTCCCTCCATATGTCCGTCGCTGATTGCAAATGTTATTTATTGTCACAATATTTTTATAATTTCTTTCATTTTTTTTAAACAATTGCGTTTTAAAATTTACTGTTTGCCCAAATTAACTGAATTAAAATGTTATTCTTATTATTTTAAATTGTGATACATTTCTTTAAAAATCTAAGTGAAATATTTTCTTATTTCCTGTTTATGTCTTATAGAGCTTCATAAACTCCAAACATGCAACCCACCACATGTCTTCCTTAGAGTTTATTTCTCAGATTATCAATTACATTAAAAAACCGCAGATACTTAACACTTATTGTAACGCTATACACTTAGAAGTATATATTCGTTTTTTGTTTTTTTACGTACTTTCAATTATTCCACTCATCTACGTTTTGAAGCCCATGCAACGCAAAAAATATTTTTTTATTAACTCAGCACTACCTATATTTATGTATACAGGGTGTAAATTAATACATGTATAAAATTATGAGAGATGATTTAACTCACAAATATAAAATATCCTGTATTGAGAAATTTTGGTTCTTGGGATTACACCGTGTCAAATTGGAGTTCCGACGTTTTGCCTTTGATTGCACGAGGCATCTTCAGGGATCTTTACTCCACGAGAACACTGAACTGTATATTAAAAAATAAGCGCAGGATTGAGTAGTAGACATGACAGCTTTTGATCGGAGACGTCGTAATAAAAAGCTAAGAAAAAAAACACCCAGCAGATTTTTTTAAAACTTTAAAAATTGATTTGAAAATCTCTAGAAATGTAACATGGATATCAAAAATCACCTCCCAAAGTTTAGACATGAATTAATTTAAACCCTGTATATTTTGTTAATGTCATTTTTAGTATCATTTGGTTAAAAATCTAATAATTCATATTTAAATTTTTAGTGAAATTCGGAATATTTTTTATTATCTGGAATTTTTTTTATATAGACCTAATGTGAGAAATTAAAATGTGTATAAATGTCGCACCTGCAGAAGTAAATGGTATTTCAGGATTCTCTGTACCGGTTTCAGGAGGTAACTGCCCAACGGTAGGGCGTGACCCAGTAACAGTTGCTTTTCCCGAATTAGAGGCGCCATCTTATCGTCCCTTTGCAGGGCGCTGAGTACCTCCATGGTACGTGGGTATCTAGCGCAATACGCGTTATAGACCTTGAAACCCCCGTCGTGCTGTAAGAACACGTTTGCTGTTTTGGTAGCGTCTAGCTTGGCGTTACGGAGATCTTCTAAAATTTTCCTGAAACGGAAAATAAAGAACACATTAATTAATAATTACAAAGAAAGCTCAATATAAAAATTTGCAATTCGGCACATTCGAGTAAATACACTCTTTTCCGTAAGCTTCGTGTTTGGAAATATCAAGATGGTGGCTTATTTTGAAGAAAAAAGGTAAATGAAAAGAGGGCCCAATAGCACATAATAATATCTTTTCAAAGGTGTATTTAACCTTAATTTGTCCCCGACCACGAAGTATAGGGACATTAGAATTGAAGGGCTCTATGCAAGTAGTCTTTAAATGACATTTTAGTTTGTTTTAGTGGAGTTAACTTTCATCTACTTTCGATTGACGTGGTTAATTTTCATCATATTTATCATATGTCATCCTTATTTGTCGTGCCAGTTTTCATACAAAAAGATGAAGTGTAGGAAAAAGTGCCTTAGTTAAAAAAAGTATCTAAGTGATATTAGTCTACGCTATTATTTCAACTTGTTTTCTGGTGTCAAAATTTGTAATATTTTGCAAATATTTTAAGTTGAAACTATGATATATTATCTTCAAGGATATGCGCAATCTTGTGTAGAAATCAAATTATTAAAAAAATCAAGTGATAGTATTTCCAGAATAAATTAAAACTTGAAAACATCAAAATCTCAAAAAAAATCACTTAGGGACTTCTTGTATAGAGTCCTTCAAATGCTATTTCAAAATGATGGTTATTCGTACATGCACTGTATTGTATTGAGTAACCGGAACTTAAAACATAGAAAAAAAAATCTTAAGTATTTTATACTTCCCGGGATCCCTAGCTAAATTGCCCTCGTGGGTTAAGTATAGTACTTTTCTAGTTTCAAAGAGTTTTATGAAAGGGAACATTCAAAGTTATTTAATTCTTAATTATTGTACTTATA
Organism: Kuschelorhynchus macadamiae; assembly: GCA_030620095.1. Taxonomy (NCBI): domain Eukaryota; kingdom Metazoa; phylum Arthropoda; class Insecta; order Coleoptera; family Curculionidae; genus Kuschelorhynchus; species Kuschelorhynchus macadamiae. The sequence continues at coordinate 84,246 of JAUTXW010000169.1, forward strand.
AGTAAAAAATACAGCTTCCATAATCGTAAGGATAGTTCAATTAAAGAACACGTGCAGAATAATAACGTCTTTCAATTATCCAGGGTAAAAATATATGGTTATTTCGTTAAGATTTCAAAAATTTTTACTCTCCAAATATTTAAATTCAACAAATGGCCGCCATTTTAAAATGTTCAATTTTAATATATTGGGGGATGAATAAAAATTAAAAATATGTGCTACTCGACTAGACATAAACTGTCACAAATTCATGACTTTTAAGTTAATTAAACAATTTAAAGGTAATGAAGGTTAAAAGGAGAAACTTCTTCCCCATCACTTTTTAAAGATTATGAATACATAATAAAACATTCTGTTTTCTTAGTCTTTGGTTGATAGAAAAGATGTTCGTTTACTAAAATATAAAGTTATGAATATTTTAAAATATTGTGATTATTTTAAATATTATTAATTATCTTTGAACATATTGCTTAAACTGTTTGAAATTCGGCTTTTTTAAAAAATAGTGAGTGTTTACTTAAGTGATTTTTATAATATCAAAATCATAGAAAAAAATATACAAACATACACTGAATTACAGAAGGTTAAATACTGGGGAAGGAACAATATTGCAAGGAAAGAAGCAACTTTCATTTAAATGTATATTTCTCTGGCATTTTCAACTTCGCAAATAAGTAACTCAAGGAAAAACAAATGCAATTTCGTCAAACAATTTTACTCATACCAATGCAATGATATAATCAACAACACAACAATTTATTATAAAGAGGTATTACAATCAATTATTTCAAAAAGAAATATTGTCGTCAAGGCAACTACACAAATAGATTATATAAACTTTACAAATGAAACATTTTGTAATATATTATCGATCGTAAATAGTCCTCGTTACTTATATTTCTTTAAATATATAATTAATTTTATGCAAAAACACCTTTTTATATCAATGTATGATTAACAGACGTAGTTAGTTTTTTTTTTAGATTATACGTTGGCCTTCGCAATTATTAATGTACACTGCTTTAAAGGAAAATAGAAAATTTCCACTTATTTAATTACAGAATTGCCTTTCATTAAAATTTTTATCTAACTCCTATAAAAGTTATTTTTTATGTAGCACTTTCGTACCTTAGGGTAGGGAATGGGGTAACAACATGTTATTTATTTAAGTTTATAGAAATTAACAAAGGTAATGCACCTATTGTATTACTAGAAGGAGAGTTTTTACACCAGATGCATAAAATGGGTTAGAAATATCAAAATCCTATCGTGATAAGAAATTGAAATCAATTATTTTCTATCAGAAACGCATTTCTCTTACCATCGGCGCACTGACAAATTCCCACGGGAAAGAAACACTTTTAGAACTATCGAAATTTAAGTAAATGACACTATTTCTTATTCAATATTCTTTACATTATGTATCAAGACATTTAGTGGGCAGAAGAGTTAACATGTTGAGATATAAAGTTAGATAATTTTATTCATTAGTAAAAAAAGCCAAAAAAAAAATTGTTTATCATCGTTATATTTTGTAAAACTGTATAGTAAAGTTGCTATATCTTACTTAACTTTTGACAAACCTGTAGCCTTGCTCTTTTAAAACATTTTTTTAAAAACAATTAATTATCAATCTCATTAAAACTTAAACTTAAATCTTTATGAGTTTGATGTAGTCTAAAAAAAAAACGTATATGAATTTCGTATTCCATTACCTATTAAACTCGTAAATCTCTTCCAAATTGGTAAACATATCCTGCAAATATTCAGTCAGTGGACAGTCTGGATCGTTCCTCCAAGGCTCTAAATAACCCTGAAAAAATAAAAGACACCTTAATTTTCATTTTAGTAAAATGTAAATAGAATATACTGTTTATTTTCAATTCATTTCCCGACCTACTATAAAATGTGGCCTGCAAATGTGTAGGTGGTAAAACGAAAACAGCGTTTTCGAGAGGTAGTGTGGTTTTAATTCCGAGTATTCTTTCTTTTTACTGCAACAAATAGAGGCAAATAAGATCGGATATAATTCAGTAGCATCGATGTTTTTTTTATTAATGTCTAGTTTAAATTTATACTATTCACTGGATTTGTGTTTAAATTAAATAGTGATTTTCCCGAGAGGGTAGAAGTTATTGCTTTTTTTTATTTTGATGTATTTGGATCAGAGATTTCCAGGACGATGGATTGGAAAGAGAGGGGCAATTGGATGACCACCACGTTCACCAGATTTGTATCCCCCAGCTTTTGTGTCGAGTCACTTAAAAAGTAATGTTTATTTAATTCATCTAGCATCTTTAGAAGATTTAGTCATTTACGTATACGGATAGACTACGAGTTCAGCAAAATTACTCCAGAATATTACAAAATATGCTACAGGGTTTTCAGTGAAATCTTTACCACTGCATGGAAGCAGGCGAAGCCATCAGTTTACACATTTTAAAATTTTATCAATTAGTTTAAGAAATTCCAAAGCCATTTTTTTACAATTTAAATGTATTTTCTCGTCAATTATTGGATTTAATTTAAAATGTAGGATATTGCTGTAAGGAGAAATGAAATACCTTTCAGACAAGACCTCCTTCCATTTAAGATTTTGGAGGTTAATTTCACTTCCATTAGTGTGTTGCAAGCAAGAAGATGACCATATGTTACAGAAGTTTCACCCTCGACAATAAAATTGACGATCCATTAGTAGAACAAAAATTCTGTTTTGTTTTCATTTGGTCGCCCTGTATGCTGTTGCCTCAGTAACTATTATCCTTGGCGATGATTTTATTTATTTATTTTTTTTTATATTAATCGAGAGTCAACAGAGCTGTATATTAAAATAGCGATAACATGAGAATTTGGTTACGATTCCTTTCCCTTTACCCCCTCCTTATATTCAATATTCCATATCGTTAGGTGGATTTACCCTAGGTTAGCAACAGGTTCGCTAATAAAATCATTGTTAAAGGCACAATAAAAATGTTATGTACTGAAGAAGACTCATCTTTTAAAGTAAAGTGTAGTTTTGGTTTCTAATAATTGGATACTTGCAGGCGCAATTCAGATACTTTTTACAAGGCGCAAAAAATATTAAAATGAATGCAAAAAGGTGATTAAATTATTAAAATTATTGCAAATTAATACACGGCAAAACTAAAAATAACGTACTTAATTTTGGTATTTATAAGATTTAAAACATGTATATACAATGGACTATTTATTTTCAAATTCATTTCCTGACCGATTGTTCGATGTGGCTTGCAATAATATATATGTTGTCTCGATCGCCGTAAAATGTTATCTTTGGCGACGATAAAAATGCAGCATTACAACTTTCTGCAGAACAATTTGTATAAATCAAAAGAGACGCGGTTATTTTCACAAAGTGGCTGCAGCAGCCAAGACCGACAAGGCAAATGCAAGATTATTATTACAATTTACTAATCGATTTCTTTGATTATTATTTTCGCCGCAATTACCCGAGAATTAATAATTCTTCGGCGCCTGTCGTTCCACGTTAGATAACCCATTAAGCCGTTTTTCTGTCTACTCCATGGCGCGATTTAAATTTAGAATATATTCACGTTGCGTTTATTTACTACTGGTTTTGTTTGTTATTTATTTACGGTATTCGAAGAAATAACTAAGAAATAAAGTGTTAACCTATTACTATTAATAGAGAGTTTCCTCTATGTACACTGTTAAAAATTTGGTTAAAGTTACTCAATTATAATAATTGTAAAAATAATACGTGCATTCTGCTATTGTTAGATTTTTTTAACATAACATTAACTTCACATTCTCACTATTATTATTCGTTAATCGTTTCTAATCGTTTGGTGATTGCGCAATTTTGGAGTTTAAGTACTATATTTTAAATTTTATAAAAATGTTATATGTTTATTGCATCTAGTAAAAAAATGAAACCTAGCTTTATCTTGTTTTATATAGATGCCCTCTATGTTATATAGTTTGTAAAATTTAAGATCCTATTTTTTTTGGAAATATGCGTTAAAAAAATATCTAAATAATGTAATAAGCTTGTGCACATTTGGCTCACTAACTATTTTATAATTATATTACAATTAGTCTAGGCAGGATTTTTATAAGATTTTCATAAAAAGTTTTGTTATAAATATTTTAGTTATTAACTATTTTTATAGTAACGTTTGTAACAAATGGAGAATTAGAACTGAAACCAAAGATAAAATAGCATTACCAATCCCTATTAGTGTCATTAAAAAAATGCAAGGGGACGTTAAACGTTTATTTAATAATGCTACAAAGTAGCGTAACGTGTATTTTTTTTTAGTTTTACAAATCTCATAATGATCTATAAGTCATGAACGAGAAAGCAGGTAATTTTTCATACATTTTATAAAAATATTTAGTAAAATTTTTTTATTTGTACGTAGTTTTTGTAGTAAATTTAAGCGGGAATCAGATTTTTCACACAATAAATTGCGCAATTTTACACAAGGAAGGAGAATTTTTACGAGTCACTTAATGGAAGTCTCACTGTAATAAGGTTTTGTTTTTATGTGGTAATATGTAAAAATTACATTTATGCTATTGTTATTATCGTTTCATATGTTTACGTTTTAGGGTTCCTAGATGCAGAAAAATGTTTTCTCAATTCCGTTGGTAAAAATAATGTAGGGCAAAACAAAATGGCGGCCTAATGTCTTGTTAAAAAAATTATTCGCAAAAAAATGCTTTGCCGCCACTTTATATCAAATTTTGCACAAACATTAAGTATTATGTATCAATCAACTGGTAAAATTTTGGTACGATTCCAACATGGCAGCTTGATAAAATATTGAACGATTAAACTTGAAAAACTATTTAGTGGACTGTTTCCAAATTGTGTGCCATAACTAATTGTGGCATAGAGATGAACTAGTAATATTGTGCTACTAATTCAAGAGAACAAAATTGATGACAAATAAAATGATAAAATGTTTATAATCGTGAAAAAAAATCCCCCTCTCAACATATTTTTACGTTTTAGTATCCCTAAATGGCAAAAAATATGTTTTTTCTACATTTTTATATTGGGAAAATTTAAAGCCAATCGGATAAGTAGTTTTTTAGCTACAGATAGATAGATCGACGAAATTAATAGGTTTTTCGAAATTTAGGAAGACCGAAACATGAAGGGTTGACAGACAAAATTTTGGGGCATGATTTTTTCACGATTACAATAAATAGTTTCTTCTTACAAGGAAAGTAAAAACAAATAATATTTTAGTTCCTAGTGAACATAAAAACGATAAAACAAATCCTAAACTGATCTGATAAATTTGGACCTGGAAGTTTTATTTCACTATTCAGTGCCCTTCATAACTACCAAATAAACTGTGATATAAAATCATATATCATATATACTTTTTTTCGACACCAAGTTGAATAGAAACGGTTTATCCAAAACAGAGATATCTGAGAGAGTAAAAACGTTAGACTTTCCCCTACCACTTTATTTTTGAAAATAGATAAAAATGGTGTCGAGCAAAAATGTGCGTCATTGGTTGAAGAATACAATGCCTACATTTTCAACTTAGCTCAATTATGGACATTTTAAGAGAAAATTGGCATTTACACATTTGTGTTGCTGTTACGCCCCCTAGCAGCCAACTTATAATTTACAGCAATTTCTCTTGGCCGATTTACCTATAAATATATTTGTCCTTAAATTCTGTTAAAATTATCACCCTGTTGGAAAGCCGAAGTGGAAAATTATCCTTTGGAAAGCCCCTAAAGTGATAGCCATGGCTCTTTTCACTAGCTGACGAGGTCTACAGCTCCCTCCTCCTCGGTTAATTCTATATTATCCACCCGATCTTTGAGCATCAGGTAAGTCTTGATAGAAATTAACTAAGGATAGTAGTCCATCTAGCATACCTGGCCCTGGGACCACGGCTTTTAAACCTGCTACCGCTGCCCTAGGGCTAAGCTCGCTTTTTCTCTTTCTCAACTCTTCCACATTCACTGTCCCCTTCCGTTCTGAGACATCTCAATTTCTGCTTCGGATCCGCTTGAGGTGTTCACTAGAAGGGCCTCCTCCTCCCCTGGCAGAGGTTGACCTCCTATTCAGGCCACGAAGACCGGAGGCGTAAGTTTAATGTATCAATGATGATTTTTCGCCCTTTGTTACAGCGCACGAAGGGAGTTTCCTTCCATGTTCTCCAAATCCCGAAATATGTATTAGCACTTCGTGGTACTTTTATAGAGAACGCAATAGTACTACTACGTTGGTTGAAAAAATCTCGGAAAGGGAATTTTTCACGATTACAATACCTTCCTTTTAGGAGGGAAATAAAAAGACTTTTGATTCATTTTCATATAAACAAGTAAAAAATTCGTAGTAGTAGTTTTTTAGTAATAATTTTTTAATATTTCACTAGGCTGCCATTTTTTGCCATATTGGATTTTCACCATGTTGTTTCCAGGTCATCACATATGACCCTTATTTTTTTGCTGAAATTTGGTTAAGTAATTATTTAGCTAGACGATTGTGTTGAGAAAACATGTTTTTCGGTATCTAGGAACCCTGAACCGTAAAGATCTTAAAAAATCTTGAACTGTGATTTTTTCACGATTACAATATTTCTCTTTTACGAGGGAAGTAAAAATGCTTTTGATTAATTTTCATAAGAATATGTAAAAAAGTATGTATTTAGGGTGAAATTATTAAAAGTGGGTTTTAAAAACAGCAATAATCCTGGCAATAAAATTGTAAAAAAAGAATTTTATTTTTTTATAATATTTTAAATGGTAAAAAATTGGGTGCAATAAACTCACTGTCCCAGTATCGAAATTGGAATAAAACAAAAAAAAGTGTAACGATATTTTGAAGCGGTTTTGTAACCTGTTCCGAAAACCAATGGTAACGTATGTAATGTGTCCGTAAGACCAAAGTTAGCCGTGCTTTACAACCGTACTGATTCTCTATGGGAGGCCGAATCCCCGTAAAACATCTCTCAGTACACAAACATGTCGATAATTACTACAACACTGATTTTTTCCTTTTTAGATTTGATTGCACGTACAGTTAATCATCCTCGAAAAGTAGATTTTTGTGTCGTTTTGTAGTTCAAAAACTATTGAAAATTAGAATTTAACAACTAAAGTGGTCGCAAACAGTTTGGATATATCCCAGAATTAACGTTGCAGCTCTTGTGATAGTTTGTTCTAAGAGCAGGTGTCTGATCAAGAATTATTCTCTAATATAATATAACAAGTGATAGAATCTAAATATTGATGATATTTACGAGTGAAATCGAGGGCATGTTGAATGTGCTCCTCCGATTTACTCAATGATCAATTGTATCACGAGTTATATTTGGTGACAGACCATAAAGAATGGAAACTTTTCAAATTTTACCCTCATCAACATCTCCTCAGCGATTAGATTTCATTTCTTCGAAATTATAAAATCACAATGGATAAAACTATATTATTTGTCAAAGATGACAACTTTCTTCTTCGTTTAGCAACGGACCTTCTCAACAAGGTGATAAAAATATTGCCGCTGTAATAAAATGTAACTAAGGTAATTATTCACTTTTATTGGACTACATTGAGTCATGCGATGAGTTGATGTATTAATATTACATATTTAGTGGATATTCAGTGGTTTTGCAATATTTGTTTATAGCTATATGACTTTTTGGTCCCTTGTATATTTGCATTCTTATAAACTTTTTTCCATGATAACTTTGTTAAGGCCGACTCAAACGACTGGTGTACTTAACAAATAAGCGTTACTTGTTAACACATTGTCATGTTATGTGAATGGTCTATTTATACAAATATTCGGAACAAGTCAAAGGGTGTTGTTTGTACATGACTTCAAATGTTTGTCAAATATACCATTACCCTATACTTCCGAGGAAATGCTTATACAATAAGTATGTCAAAAAGCAAAAGGTTAAGAAAATTGCAAGTCGAGAGATGTCTAATCATAGACATAATAACAGGGAGACGGAACTGATTTGATTTGAACTTGCAATGTCAAAATTATAAGTAGTTGTTTGGCTTATTGTTTCATCCTGATTTGGTTGATGCGAAAGAATGTTGAAAACTATCTTAAATAGAACCAAATCATAGACATAATAAATGTCAATTTATCATTATATATAATTGCTTAGTTGCTTACAAACCGCCAAAAACGTCGCATTTTTGTCAGTCGCAAATCGCAGAGTACACGAATTTACAAAAAGTAGTAACACAGTAAATCGAACAAAGCGTTGTTGTTTTGAGTTAGAGTATCATTTTTGTCAAGCAGTAAAACAAGCTTCAAACAGCAATGTCATGGCTTTCAAAAATAAACCTTTATCTCCCGGAAGCAGCAAGTGTCTAAACAAGTAAGTAATTATATACGAACTAGTATTTGGTAATTCTAAAACCTTTACATTTAATATAAAAATCAAAAATATTAAAAATTGTGGTGCATTATATTTAAAAAAGCAAAGTTGGTAATTGCCTTGCTTTTTTGAGACATCCTGTAATTTTAAAATGAACCCAGATATTTCCATTTAAAGTATTTTTTTATGTTTGTTCGCAAATATTCTCCAAACCGCATGGCCGAATTTGATGAGTCAAACGTCAAATTGTAGAGGACGTTTCTTTGGTGGTCGCTATATATTGATTGGTAATCTCTTCACCATTTTTTTTTAATAATATTATGAAAAAAACAGAGACATAAGGGTGATAAAGGCAGCGAGTTTTATAACTAAATATACATATTTTTTAAATACCCTTTTCAAACTGAAGCATTGAGGTTTGCAATAAACATATAACCCGACATATAATTATTCACAAAAATATAATCATGTATTCAGTCAATTTGGTGTTTTGATGCCTAATACTACGCGTATAAGGTCTTACCGTCTTTATTAGTTTAGCGCCGACTTCAGTAAAATTTTCATGGTACAATAATAGTTATTTATACCATAAGGGATGTAAGTAACATTTACCAGTCGAGGACGAGTTTGCGCCCGAACGATAACGAGGGCTGGCAAAAAAGTTCGAGACTGGTTAATGTACTTACATCCCATATAATATATAATTTTATTTTATTTATTTATTTTATCAACAACGTCAAGTTGACAATTCATAACGAAAAGTCTGAAGAAGTCGAATTGTTTGATTCTGTCTGGATAAAAGGGATGTTTCAGACATAGAAGAAGAATCAGCGAATATTGCTTGTTTATCTCTACTACCGGAAAAGTGGAATAAAAGTATGAAGCAGCATATAAATCCTTTAAAAACTGGTGCCAAAGCAAGACGGCTACTGCAGTCTCAGAAACCTTGTTTTTGGCGTATTTCCACGAAAAAAGTGCTATATTGAAGTCCCCATCAAGCTTATGGTGTGAGTATTCGATGTTGAAGTCCACCCTTTTTATAGAGGAAAATATAGATATTTCTAAGTATCCAGATATTTAATTTTAAATTAAATTAAATTTAAAATAAGATCCGGCCAGAAGTAACTTGCAGTTCTTCAACAGCGACAGAAACATTGGTTAGAAATGAAGGATCCGTGGAGTCAGAAAATGTAATACACATCGAGAAGAAACGAGAAAACGTGTTTCCAAATTTTGTTAATAATATGAATAATTGTAATAAGTGTACCATTAATATTCATTTCAATTAATATCACCGGATTTTTGCAATATTTGGTGAAATCAAAAATTAAAGTTCCACACTTCTAATAAAGGCTTTTATTTTTATTTTAATTTTAATTTATACTTCTAATAAAGGCTTTTATTTTTATTTTAATTTATACTCTCTTAAGGATTTGCTTGATATTGTACAAGTGTGAAGTGTTCCTTCTTTTTACTCAAACGGGCAAATGTATCTGTAATTAGAATAGGAATATCTTTATATAGACCAAATTCATATACTTTTGTTTAATAAAACTCGAATAATACGAAATAACTATTTCATACCAGAAGTTGTGCATGTTTCGACCGTTGGTTTTTCACAAGGGTCACAGAGAAACGACGTTAAAGACTCTTTCGAAATATCGTCGCAGCCGCAGCGGTGCAGTGAGCGCAGTGAGTGTCCTTAATTAATCCGAATATGGAGACAAATAAATTAGTTGCATAAGTCGTGAACGGAGCGGCAGACGTTCAAATAAAATTGTTCAACAACAATAGCGAGAGGTCGTCGAGCAGGCACGAAATGCCCCCTCCTCCCTTCGACTTTTAGACGATTTATGCCCGACGTGGAATGTCGCTAAGCGAAATATTATGCGCTACAGTAAAAAAAAAACCTATTCAAGTTAACCCATAAAACAAATTAATGTCGATTTTAAGAACATTATCGCGTTGCACTGCAGATCTGTTTGCAATAGAGATTAATTTTCCGCGGCACAAATATTTTTTTATAACCAAACTCGGTTTCATTTATTTATTTATAATAACCTATGAAATAATTAGTCCTTGCAATGACATTGGAACGAAGTGATTTTTCAAAGGACAAGAGGTATTAAAAGTGTTCAAAATTGGGAACGGTGATAAAATTTGTCGGCCAAGAAACTGGTACTAGGCGAAAATATATTAAACAGTAGAAGATTCAAGGTTAGATTTCAAGCCCATGGACATAGCAGAACACGTATTTCGGGATATAGGCACACTAATACGGAAAGATCTGCAAAAATCTCCAAAGGTGATTTTTTCTTGATTGCAATTATCTTCCCAGGGAAATAAAGGATGTAAGAGAGCGAGCTAGTTTAACTCCACACTTTTTTCAAATATGTCAAAACACAGGACAGCGGTATTATAGTGTTTTTAAGAATTTCTATATCCAAGAAAAATTTTAAATGCTCTTTAACGAATATACGGATGTCAGTTTGAAAACGAACAGCATTTCATATTTTTTAACTGGTGAAACTATGAAAATTTGGTGAAACACGTCAATTTACATATCAAGGGGACTGTTAAGGTATTTGTTGTCCTATTACATTCAACCTCCTGACCTCCATTCACTTTTGAACTCCTTTTTTAATCCTGGATAAACTACACCTCTTTTAAATCAGGTTTTTTTGTCAAAATCGAACTATTTCACCAAAATGTAGTATGGAATGTGTTGCGTTTTATAATGCAAGTTTCAATGGAATTGCGTTCACTGTGCTGTTACAGCCATTCTTTTAAAAATATTTACTAAAAAATTACGATTAAAATTATTTCCTTTAAATAAATTTTGCCGGTTCAAAGCATGCGATACTTGTGAATCTTTGAATAACTTTTTTTGTTTATTTCTGATATTATTTCGAAGTGATAAGTGCAGTTCGTATTTGCCACGCATGTTATTCAATTATCCATGTGATGCGCTGATTCGATTAGTGAAAATATTAAGGGATGATAACTTGGACAGACGTATTGAGTTTTGTGAACTTATGACTAACAGGATTACTGCTCTGCCCTAGTTGATAAAAAATATCTGTTTCGGTGATTAATGCACTTTCTACTTAAATGGTAAGGTGAGTAAACAAAACTGCCGTTATTGAAGCGCCTTTTTCAATCCTCACAATATTAATAAAGGGCATACAAAATATCCTTAAAAAATGAATGTTTGGGCGGGCATATTAGGCGATACTATCATTGGTCCTCTGTTTATAAATGGAAAGTTAAAAAGGAAAAGAGGGGTTTAATATTTATTATACAGAACAGTAGATTGGCAGAAGAGGACCCCTTGAATGGTCACCTAGATCACCAGATCTGACGCCGATTTTTTTCTATGGAGTCGGTCGAGATCCGTTGCATGCAAAACCCAACCAGGAGTAATTAAATAACTCCAATAAAGGATTTTACAAGAATGTAGAGCTATTTCATCAGAAATTCTTCAAAACATCGAAACGAACAAAAGATATATTAAATGCAGTTCATTTTCAAATTGATACTCGATATAATTCTAATGCTTGTCAATTGTCCAAGTCAGATTTAATTAGTTAACCACTTGAACAAATGCTTATTTTAAAGATATTTTAGATTTTAAACAAACATCTTAGATTTTCAAAATGGCAGTATAATTTTGCAATTATTAAGTAACTACCGAATATTCAAGATTGCCTGCCTTGTATGTAATATTTTTTAGTTTTATAACTGTACACTTTGACATGGAACGACATTAAATTCAAATTACATAATATCTATCACTTGTTTTTGCCGGTTCGAGATGTTTATTACACGAAGCGTCTTTTGATGGTTGCTGAAGCCCGGCAGGAGCACGTTTGACACTATTTAGCCCCCCAAGGCGACAACGCACTTAAATGGCCCACTCAAGCGCCAAAGGTGGTATCTACTAATACCTATTTCGATGCCTATCGCATGAATTTAATTTGTGAGTCGCTTGTGCTTGTCTGTGTGGTACGGACAAGTGATTTACCTGACTCTTTATGGATAAGAGACCGCCATAAATCAACACTTTGGAATGTTAGAATGAGCCGTTTCGAATTACTCGCGCACCCATTCAGAATTTTTTTAAGGTGCGAATGCAGGAAGTTTCTGATTTAGAAATATATTTACGCTACATGCAAAAATCAATAGGAAATATTTTAAAAAAACAACCAATGATTTTTACTTCCCTCAATATTGTGGTCGTGAAAGAGATTACCCTCAGAGGTTTTAACAGATTTTCACGTTTTAAGGTTCCTAGAAAACAAAAAAAAACTTGTTTTCTCAATTCCGTAGACCTGTCGTCTGTCTATCGTTCTGGCTATCTGTCTGTTCGCGGAAAAGCTAAAAAACTTCTTATTCAAACTATTTCAAATGTTGGTCAAAATTAAGGATCACGTGACGATAAAATGACAACTGATTAAAAGACAAATATCGTTGGAACAAAATCGCTGCCTAGTGAAATATTAACAAAAATATCATTAAAAGACTACTTATCCAAATCTTCTGAAATGTTATACAAAAATTAAGCATGAGATAAGAATAACTGCTGTAAGGTTTAACATCATTGGTGATGAAATAGACTGCCAAGGAATAGTAACTGGTGGCATCAGATGGGAAAAGTAAATCTTCCAAAATGTTATATTTAAGCTCGTTATTATATGTTAATGATAAATGTCACGTTTTTATAAAGAAAGTTGTACTAATAAAGGCCAATGCAAAAGAGAGGAAAACACACCTTGCTCAGGAAACGTCCAAAATATTGCTTTCCGTTTGACTTTTACAAAAAAAATACGACGCTTCTGCTCTCGACGATAGTCATTCAGCGTATTTAGTGCAGTAATAACAGTATTTGGGCGTAACCTTAGCCCAATTTGTCCGAAAACGTACTGACAAGTACCGAGGCGAGAAAATTAATTGTTCTACCGAACAACTTTCGATTTAATTCAGCATGAGCCACCGGCAGGGAATGCAGTAGCGTCCGACCCTAGGGAGAAAAGGTGATTTTTGTACAGTTTATATTTTTGTCTTTAAAAACAGATACCAGTAAGAATATCACTTATGCAAATTAAACCGACAATTTACCATGGCAACTGAACAAATTAGTAAGTGAAAATGTATCTGTTTTGATTATAAATAAATCAAAAGTGTACTATTTTATTTCTGCTCTTTTGGTAACTAGATATAACGATGCGAAATAAAGTTCTAATACAAAGGTGAAATGTGCGACAAAAAAAAATAAATTTGGAGACCTTAAACTATCATAAATTAATAGAGCGACTGAAAACCATAATGCAGTTTTCATTATTTTGCCAGAACAGAAACTATATTTTGGTGCACAACACCTTTCTAAGCAAACTAAACGAAATCCTTGCAGATTGGGTCTTTAATCTGGGGATAACGAACGGAGATGATTACAGAGAGTCGGTAATCAAGGCAATTTGCAACAATCCGTCAAAACAAGTTCAAGAATATTATTTTAAGAAATTGAACATAATGTTTGATCCTTTTAAAGACGTAAGATTTGAGTAATCCCGAAAAGCTCGCCATGCTAAACGCCGTATTCTACAAGAAAATGTTGAGAAAAGAAAAGAAAGTTCAGTGTCGATCCAGCCCTATCCATGGATAACCAACACCACCTATAAATTATAAAAAAAATCTTCCGATAAAGGAACATCGAAGAAAGAAGACGGGAGCGAAAAAACGCAAAAAAGCCGAAAGATGTTTGATGTAAGAAACGCCTCAAGTCTCTACAAAAGACAGCGTCTCGCCAAATCATGTTCTTCTCAACTTGATGTAAAATGTATCTGACCTTGCAAGTTCCTAACTTAAAGGACATCTGGAACTATTAGATTTTTCAAGAATGTATAATTTGTAATAGCGGACCCGCGCCTAGGCCAGCGAGGTCGTTAGATCTTACGCCGGTCAATTTTTGTCTCTGGGATCACTAATCTGGGATACACTGTACATAGTTTTAATTTTCCTTATGTTCAAAAACTCTAATTCTAACAAAATTAAACATCTAAACTGAAACTGCAGACTGCTGGTGTGTTAATTTTGTATATTATTTCAAAAATTATTATTTTTATATACTATTAAAAAATACATCGATAATCTTATATCAAGAAACCTGTGTCACTTAGGTCAACAGAGCCGTCCAGAGGTTTTGTGGGGCGAAACACTGACCCTGCAGTCCAATAACACATGATTCCTATATATGCCAGGTGTCATACCAAAAAACAATAGTAACAGAAAGAACGTAGATTTTTAAAAAAATTAACTAAGGTGTATTTGCCAATTACACGTTTCACAATTCTAGATTTGTAGTTTTATGACATCTTAATCGAACGATTGCCCAATACTCAGTGACATATTATGGATTTTTGCGTTAACGAAAGTTCCCACAGAATGACCGCTATCGTTAAGAATTTGGCTTAGCATTGAACCGAGATAGCAAATGAAAAAATATTCTTCACATCGTTACAATGGAAACCGCTCATACGTTCGCAAATGAATGACTGCAGTGTCTGCATATTTTAGATATGACTGTTGTGTATCGCGTAACGAACATCGTTTTTTTATTGTGCGGTACCATTGTTTCGCCTCACATATCATTTATTAAAACAAAAGACAAAGTATGTGAATGAAACAATTCAAAGAGAGATAGCCCCTAAGAAATACTAATTTTTTTTTATCATGGTCCTGGTTGCTTAAAGGGACTGATTCAATTTACGAATTTTATTAAAATGATTTTTATTTCAAATGATACGTACTACTTTACTTAAAATGATTTGACAATTTGGAAATATAAGCATCGAATATAAACTGAAGACAAGTAATATTTTTTCGAAGAATAAGTTGTCCTTGTTAAATTGTTTTGTAATTCGTTTTCTTCATCGTTTGGTAAATTATTGAAAACTAAATACAAAGGATCCTGATTGTCTGAACTGAACAAAAGACTACACTACCGCTGCCAGCCAATTAAAAGTTTCTGTTATATTCAGCACGCTCTACAGCATGTTTAAAAATAATTTATAATAATATAAGTTCCATAGACGGCCTTAATAAAAAGTTTTCAAACACTCTGTAAGTAGAGCTTTCTGATCACAATTAAGGGGTCTTCTTTATAGGTTTTAGTCAGTTTAAAAATTAAAAGAGAAACTTTAAATTGTATTAATGTTTAGAAATAATTTGATATGTAACGCTTCAATAATTTCTTTGAATAAAAGAAAACAAAAGCAAATGGTATTTTTGATTTAAATATCTGGAAAATTATGAAAAGCTGTCAAAGTACAGTTTTCACTGAATAATTTCATTCAGCCCAAAGTTTTTTGTTTTTAATGTGTGTCATTTTGTTTTGACAACTTTGTTATCTTAAATCAGACACCTATATATTTTTCCACAATCATAAAATTTATTTCGTCCCATTTTCAAATATATAATACAAGTTATATATATATGTTTAAAAATATTGAGTTTCTTGATTTTCGAAAAAATATTGCATTTCGATAAAAAAAAAACATAAACATTATTAATAGTTTTTTTATTAGATTATTAGAAACAGTTTAATATGTCAAATGTTGAAAAGGTCTTTTCATCAACTTCAAATGATTTAGTTAATTCATTTATCAATTTGTTGAAACTGTGTATGAAACAATGTTCGGACATATTTTCTATTCCTTTTCGAATATTGAATGACAATTGATCCATTATTTGTGGCAGCGGATTATAAGTTTGGCGCTTTACGTACCGTCAGAGAAAAAAATCTAAAAAGGTCAAGTCCGAAGAGCGAGGAATCCATGGTATAGGAGTAATTTTTGGTAATTTTATCGTAATGCGGTACAGTCTCATTTTTTGAAAATACGTGGAATTAAGTACATTTTCCAGTTAAACCTGAGGGTAAAGTAAGAATTCTAACATGTCGACCAATGAAATAGAATTAACTATTGGGTTGGTAAAAAAGAAAGCCCCCTTATAATTTTTGTTTGGAGATGTGCTTACTTTACCGTTTAATTGAAACGTGGCTTTATTAGACATTGTAAATATTTCTGAGAAATTTTTATGAATATTACATTTTATAGAATTTGAGACAATTGGATCCCTTTGGTAAAATTACTTTCTTCTGTTGAAAAATTTGTAATTTACATATATGAGTTTTAGATATTTTCTGATGATTCTCTTAACCGTTAATTGGGGTATTGATAAGTTACTTCTAGAACTTGCAGTGTTTTGTTGCATACATTTTAGTTATTGACTGTCATTTATGCGCTTTAGTCCAAAAGTTTATATACCATGATTTAATCGGATTAAAGGTATTTGTTTATTGACTTAATTTTGGCAAACACTAATACACATTTAACTTTTTCACTTAAGAAAACGTTTTATACAGCTAATGCCATGTCAAGACTGACAGTGACGTTTCATAATATAAGTTTGTTTCCAAAGCCGACTATTCATTCAAAAATAAACCGCAACATGTAATATTTGTTTTCTAAGATCAATAAACCCACTATTTTTAAATAAGTTGTATTATATTTTTTAAAAGTGAACGGAACCAATTTTATCATTTTGGAAAAAGATAGAGGTTGTCCCATTCAAAATAACAAAATTTTTCTATACCTTTAAACTGACCGTTTGGTTTCAGTGTTTCCGGTTGTCAAATAAAACGACATATTTAAAAAAAATGAAATTTTACCATATATCTAATGTAAAGTAAATTACACTTCGTTAGCTTTTTTGCTTTCAAGAAATTTAAGATCAAAATGTGTCAAAATAGGGATAGACACCCCGTATCTCACAAAAAATTTCTTATGGTTAGGTTTAATAAAAATGAGTCTGGTTTGAAAATTCCAATCCGCTTTTAGGTCAGTCCCTCAGTTTGCAGTAATTGTATTTTTAGCAATACTCCGGGGAATTATCAGCAGTTAATCAAGTAGTCTGTCACCGTAAGATGTACAGTTACCACATTTCTCTCGTTCGCTAAACGCACTCCGGCTTCCGCGACATTCCACAGTGAACGCATATTCGCGGTCATTTTTTCACTCAAGCGTGTCTCAAAATAAAAACCGAACCATAATATTTTAAAAATTAAAAGGCACTCTTCGTCAAAAAGAACGTTGCAATGTGTTGTAATATCATCATCGAGTTAAACGATTTGACTGATAAAGCCTTAAGCTTGTTCTTTGGACATTTAATACCAGTAATCTATTTAGATTAGTTTAGTTTTTTAAGTAAAGGAGATGATACAAAAATTGGAAATATTTTGACGTTGCCTGAGTGATTTTTTTCACATCGTATAATGAGCTAGTTTTGGAGTTTAGGGTAATAATATATCAGGATATGTTTGTAATATTTACTTCCCTCGTAAAAGGGAAGAATCATAATTGTGAAAACAATCTCCCACCCATGTTCACGTTTTAGAGTCCCTAGATGCCAAAAAAACATATTTTTTTTAATTCTGTCGGTGTATTTATCCGTCAATCAGTATGTTCGCATCACTCTAAAAGAAGTAATTATCCGATTGACTTCAAATTTTGGTTAAAAATTGAAGGTCATATGGGGATGACCTGGTAATATTTTGGTAAAATTCCAGTATGACCAAACAGAATAACTATTACTAAATACCTATCCAATTTACGTGAAATTTTGCATAAAAAATCAAGTATTACTAGGTATCAGCTGGTGAAATTTTGGCTTGAATCCAAGTTGGTGGCCTAATAAACTATTTAAAAAATCAGCTTGAAAAACAAATTCTTAGATTGATTGAAAATTTTGTGCAAGAATTAAGTGTTATATAGAAATGAACTAGTAAAATTGTGGTACGAATTCAAGATGACGGACAAAATGGTGGCCAAATAAAATGTCTGTTATCGTGGAAAAATCCCTCTCCCAGGTTTTATATATCTTCACGTTTTAAGGTCCCTAGATGAGAAAATAATCGTTTTTTCATCTTCGTCTGTCTTCGCGGTATACCTAAAAAATTACTTATTTAACTGACTTGAAATGTTGGTTAAGAATTATAGAGAAATGATCTGATAACAATTTTGTAAAAAAAAGTGTAAATAGTACCGACTATCCATAAATATGAACATAATAACTTAAATCTGTAATTATTAATAAAGCCTACATTATATACCAACTTATTTTTGGTATTTCGAACCTCCTTTTAAAAATTATTGCTTTGTTGAAGTAATAATGATTTTTCTCAATTTTTTCTTTGAGTATTAAAACGGTTATAAACCCGTTAATCGAGATTTAGGAATAATAAAAAAAAACGTTGAAAAACATTTTTAGAAAGTTTTGGTAAAGAAATTCACCTTACCCTCGTACTGAATTCTACTATTTATAACAAACAGTTTATATAAGCATATAATTATTAGGTAATAACTTTTTAGTTTATATATTATTATTACTTATTATTAATAACATTACTTATATAGTCTACAAAAAATAATTATGAAAATGGAATTTTACCGAATACTTAAACATTTTATTAGGCCGCCATTTTGTTTTGCCATGTAGAATTCGCACTAAAAATTTAACAGTCTATCCCTGTTTAAGACTTGATTTTCGTATCCAATTTCAAGTCAATTGAATATGAATATTTTGGTACTGAATTTTTAAAGATTTCATTCATTCATTTCATGATCGCCATTATGGCATTATGCAACATTTTACAGTTTATCCCTGGATCACACTTTATTTTTGCGTACATTTTAAAGTCCATTAGATAAATAGTTTCCTAATAATTAATTTTTTTTACATTTTGTGACGTCGATTTGTTTCGCCGAATTAAATTTTTATGTTTCATTTCATTCCTTTTTGATCCTTGATTTCTGAGATGAAGTCAATCTATAATTCATTAAATTTTATATATATTTCACTCTCCTTTCTTAACATGCGGTTTATTTGAAAAAAAAAATCAGTTTGTTTACTATCCCTAAATGTTGATAACACGGGGTTTCACAGGGGTGTACAAACTATGCTAAAATGGCATTTCATCGTTCTTTTTGACAAGCAGTTTATTTACATACGTTTCTGCGGAACATTCACAAAACAAGTACACTAAAATAGTTTAATTTAAAACGACGGCGTAAATTTATCCGATGATATAAGAGTTAGATCTCGTTACACGGTTCGGTTCTAGAGCGGATGTATCTTTTCTGTTCCAGTAACGATGTTTGCACAACACATATCCCAGATCGCAACTTCCTTGTTTTTTTAAAGAAATTCCTCACGTTTAGTTTGGTATGTTTTATGCTTTCTGGTTCAAACGATTTAAACATTTTTTCTACGACGAGATACCAAACTGACAAAAAAAGCACTGTCAAGTTGGCCAGGATCTTAAGTAATAATTATCTTTTTTTAAGAACTTCCTAACTATATTACGAAGAACGTAAAAATAACATTTTGGTAAAAATCAAATATGGCGGAATAAAATGGCGGTCTAGTAGAACGTTAAAAAAAATTACTAAAAAAATAAATTTTTCCAATTTACCTGAAAATTTGCATAAAAACCAAATGTTGCATAAGAATGAACTGGAATTACTTTGGTATAAATCTAAGACAGCAAAACAAAATGGCGGTCTAATAAATTATTTAAAAAATCAGCATAATAAAACTACTTATTAGATTCGTTTCAAATTTTGTGCAAGAATTTGTGTGATATGAAAATAAATGAATGAAAATAACAGTGAAATTGCTTGCGTATGTTTGGTTATAATGAACGCGATGCAATAATAAAGCGTTTAATTTCAGTACAAAAAAATTGAAAAAACGAGTAGAATTCGCAACAGCCTTCCGATTTCTTGGAAACTATTATTTTTATTAGTGAAACTTTGGATCTGAAGAATATATCTATGAAATTTGTGTCCTACAGAAAAATATGGTGGGATATTGTTTTTTGGGGATGCATGTCAGTTACGGTGTAGAATATTTGCATTCACGGATCAACATAGGGGGTTATTTAAATCAAACTAGGACTTGAGGTGTGATACATTTTCCTGCAGGTCAATGATCCTAAACATACTGCAAGATCCGGATCCGGGAGAGTCGATGATCCATAATGTGTGCAAACAACCGCATACAGCTCCGCAATTCACAGAACTTCAACCTTTTGAATGCCTGTGGGAAGAATTAAAGATTTCGGATAAAGAACAATTAAAAAATAGAATTTTGAAGACGATAGTCCACCAGAAATTGTTGTAAGTATGCAAAAGAGACTAAACAGTGTTATAAAAGCTAATCGCAATTTCGCAAAATATAAAAGGTTCCTGTTTTAAAAACCAAATTTTGTTTTGATTTTTATTTTTTAAAGTTAGTCGCAAACGAAAAATTCAAAAATTGTGAAATAAATAAATAAATGGTAATGGATTGGAAATTTTTTCTAACTGTCTGTATGTGTGCGATGCGGCACCTTCACGGCGGCGGCGGTATGAAGGCGCCACTCGTCGGGCAATAAATAAAGCACGCATAGGCCTCGGAGGTCTTTAATTATAGAGACTAGATTGTTATGCAGGAGGAAGGAATACTTTGATCGCGGATGATGACTCGTCGCCGTCGCCCATTGTGCAGGCGCACGTAACTTATGCGAACGCTAACAATCTGCATACCTCGCGACGCTGAGCTATGTTAATACGGTATGGTAATCGTTTAGGTGGACCCCCATTAGCATAATCGGCACTAATCTATTTGGCGAGTCAAGGTGTTGTTTGTCTATCTCCCTTTCAAACTTCACATCGGATTTGCGCTGTGATGCATATTTATATTGTCGGTCTCGTGACAATGGACTGTTCTTAAAGTCATAATATGTAAACATCGACAAAAATGTCAGCGCTGTATATCTAATTTCTTGATAAGTTCAATCGATCTAACATTGCTTTGTTAAAGAATTTTATAAATACGGGGTGATATTTTTTTTTCCACAAACCTGTTAAAAATGCAATTGTTAACACCGCCTGAGGTATTAGTGCCTTAAAGTTTAAGGTACCAGTGTCAAAAATGAAATGTCAAATTTGCACCAAATTTCAAGGCAAATATTACTTAAAGCATTTCAAATTTATCATACAAACTCTCCACCATTCTTTTTTTAAATATACTTACTATGGGACCACTTCGGCACCACCTTGAACCCTTCTTGAAAATATTTCCTTTATAATATAAAAAATTTTTTACTACTTCTCAAAAATAACCCTTAAGATGAATCAGATGGCAACGTTGCATTACGACGCTTTTCATTATAATTTCATATTCATCAATGTTGCCAGCCTATTACAATCGAAATAGATCTAAATTCGACGTACGAATCTTGGGTTACAACGTCTGAATTTATTTATTTATTTGTTTTTTTAGTTATAAAACAATCATCTTTGTTGGTTTTGCTTTTGAATAGTCGCTGGGAAACACTGATGCCATGATCTGTTTTTATTCCATCATTTTTAGTTTTATTTATACACGTTTTGTTGTAAAAGTCAGATTGAATAAAAAGTCATTAGTTGAATTGCATATGCAACAGGCACACTTTTTTCCTGATAAAATGGTGAACTTAATATATTGTTCAGTCTCTTGCGTAATCCTGAGTCTGAAAATTTCATCCAAGTTGGTCAAATAATCGCGGAGTAATTGATGTACATACATAAAAAAATACACAAGGTCCAGTTGATAACCTCTCAAATTTTGTTTGAAAAAAGTTGAGATAGGTATATAACGTAACTCAGATTAAAATGATCTTGTACAAAAATCGTAAGAAAAAAATCTCAACGGACCCGTTACAAGCACGCGTTAATAAATCGACCGTGAACAGTTATAAATAGCACTAAAAGACCGAAGCGAAAAAAATCTGCCCATCCGAATTCCGCTTCAATGTTACAGGTAATCCCTTAATGCTGAATAATGGCACGCACCTACTTAAAAGCCCATCGTATCGTCCAGGTCCTTCACCCGAGACCGGGTTCCCGGAATTTCGCCTTGTTACGTCATCGCAGAATGCATCTTCCTTTTTCATTCTTCGGACTGAGCCGCCGCGCTTAATCATCAGCCAAGAATTCGATGCTGCGTTTCGGCGAAGACCTTTTCAATACGGACTCGCCGAATTATCATGCCCTGCACTACGAAGCGATTGTCTGTAAACAATGAGGAATATCCGGTGGTGCTTAATTAATTTGGTGAAAAGTATGGCGTGGCCTGAATGCATTTGTTTATTATAGTAGTTTTAAACGATATTTTTTGTTTAAAAAATCGATAAAACGGCTTTACTCAAAACTTCCTCCGTTATGTTATGTGTTTTGCACATCGTTTCGGGAAGGGATAGAATAACACATGAACAATTCTTTGTCTTTTTCGACTTTGAAGGACCACTCGCACATCTTATATAAAACAGATTTTCTGTGAAATTGACCGAATTTCTAATATGTTGTAATTCTTGACCTCACGAGTAAAAAATACCATGGGTACGATCTAATCATATGACTAGTTTTTAATATATAGGTATTGAACTAAACAATCCTTTAGTTTCGAGATATAGGACGATAAGGTTTACATTGTAAGATGCCTTATATAGAGATTAAAACATTTGCAGACCTGTGTTCATATAGATTTTTTTATTTTGAAAAGTACTGTACATTGAATATGTTGAAAACACCAATTTAATATTATCCTATATTCCCTATGTATTTAATAGGGAATTATGGTAAAGTTTAACAACTGACATATTAAAAACTAGCCGTAGGATTAGAAAGTACTACAACATAAAAAAATCGGCCAATTTCAATGAAACTGGTTTTCCAAAAGGAGAAAATACTAATAGAATAGAAGACTTCATGACAAAAAAGTCTTTAGTAGAATTAGAAAAGGTTTGACAGAAAATGGCGTTCTTAGATAGAAGTAGAGAAATAAACCAAGAAATGATCTCGCACATGAAATTCAAGAATACATTAAGAGTCATAGGTTCAGTACTTATTGAGAAAGAGGAGCTGCTTTTGAATCTGCTGGGAAAAATATTCAACCGCTACTAAAGCAGGTAACGAATACTCACTGGTGAATGGGGCTTTATACCATATTAAATTGAATTTCGGCGAAGTAATAGATCCTCATGGAAATATCGCGTGGCCCCCAACAAGGCCTGACCTTACTCCTTTGTATTACTTCCTGTACCGTACATTAAAGGACGTGGTATATAATCATAATAAGAAATGCAAACGAACTGGAAATCAGTACTAAGGATGAGAAGATAAATAAATAATAACTAAAAAAAACTGGAAACCCTAAAGACAAAGTCGACTTGAAGAAGAGGATTGGCATCTATGAAATTAGCTGTAAAGACTGCGATCTAAAATATGTTGGGCAAACTAAACGTTCCATAAATATTCGTTTTAAAGAACACATGGCACGTTTAAGACACGGAAGAATAGAAATGTCAAGCGTTACCCAAACTGCTTTGGAAAACAATCACCAAATAGGAATAAATAATCGTAAGTTGATTAAAAATGTATCTAATAATAGATTATTGCATGCATTTGAGAGTATAGAAATAGTTAAATGTGGTAAGAAAGCACTAAATAAACAACGGTGCAGTCGGGTGCAACCAAATGTGACCCCATTTACCTATAAATAGTCTCGGTTAGGATAAGTTACTTTAGTTTATATCAACTGCTGATGATGCTAACCTGGTTAGCGAAACGCGCGTCCAGAAGTCCACAACGTAACAAGTTGTTGTGTAGTGTGGTTAGAACTCTTGTATTTTGAACTAATACAAAGGCAAATAATGCAATAATACAGAGTGCATATTGGAAAATATTATATTTTTGAAGCATCATTAGCGCCACAAGACTTTTGTATTTAAAGTTTTTCCTATAACCTACTGTTTCTGAAATAAGGTGGTGGCGCGTCTTATATGAAAAACCTAGTGCTGTACATGTACAGATCGAATAAGCAGTTTTTGGAGAATAATTTTTAAACAGTTCGCCATTTTTTTGTGCTACATTAAAATCGCACAAAAATTTTACCAATTGATCCTTTTGTTACAATTGATTTCGTGCAAAATTTAAGAATTGTTGAACATTTAAAATCAGCCGTGTAAGTAGTTTCTTCAGATTGATTTTTAATTTCATAATACCTCCATTTTAATTCATCCTTATGTCACACTTGATTTTTGTGCAAGGGTTGAAATCAATCGGATCAATAGTTTTCTTTAAACTGACATCTTAAACATTTTGTTTGGTTAACACACCCGGTTTTTATACAAAAGTAAAGATCAATAAACAAATAGAAAGTTTTTTCGCCGATTTTTTACACATTCCATTAGGTCGCCATTTTGTTCGGCCATGCTAGATTTTTACTAAAATATTACGGTTCTAGCCTCTTATGAACCCTAATTTTTTATCAAAATTTATACGAGTAAGAAGTTTTTTAGCTATGCCGCGAACAAACCGACAAACTGACAGACTAACCGAAATGAGAAAAATATGTTTTCAGTATTTCTATAATGTGAAGATCTATAAAAACTTGTAAGGATTATTGTTTCACGAATACACCACATCCCTCTTTCGTGGCAAGTAAAAAGGGACTTTTTTAATATTCAGATATAAACTAGTGTTTGTGTAAATAACGAAAAAAAGGATCTAAACATTCAAAAAGTAAATGTGCCTATTTAAATAATCGTGGCTCTTGGAATTAGACAGTGTCAAAGTGGATCTTGTGTGTGTTTAAGATTGTACGTATGTTGGACCGGCGAATTAACCTTGCAATTTTATCTTCGGTTCCATGTATAAAAGAAAGAACTACACTTCCTATCGGAAATTCCTTATTAGTTTCATTTCGTGAAGTAGGGTTGTAATATTTCTAATTATCCTCATTGCAATATCCATTTTTCTTAAAGCTTGAGTCAGTTTCTTTCTTTTCAATTGTAAAGAATTTTGGTCACAAATCACGAGGGCTCTGTAAACCAAAGAATGAATAACTAATTGCTTTTGTGTCGGATGACGATGTGAATTTGCATTTAGGTACCTGTTCGTGTCTATTGGTTTTCTATATACAGAATGACCTAAGGAACCATCCCCTTTCCTTTGAACAAGAACATCTATCAAACGATCAAGAAACATGAGGAGGTTTTCTGGACCATACGGTCATATTGCAAAAGTAGAGTCTGCATATTTGAACTACGATTTTGGCTGTAATGAAGGCGATACTCTAAGGCTTCATGCAAATATTGACTACCATTGGTAACAGCGGACATCCCATGGCTGCTCATAAGGTTTGGTCATAAAAATTTCAATTAGATCTAAAAGTGAGTATCAATATTGTTAATGTAAATAGTTCGACTATAAATAACCGGCACATAAGATCTCTCGGAGCTTATTCAGTATTCCGGTCTCATGAAGATGTTTCGTGCTATCGAAGGCGAAACGTCGGAAAGTTATTCTATTTTGAAATGGTCTAATCCCAAGAATCATAATTTCTTAACCAACTAAGCAATTGCCTAGAGTTTTATCTGATTTAAAAGATCTAAAAGGGGGCATCAAAAAATTCATCTGCGTCTAGTTAGTGTTCGTAGCTATGTTTGCTTAAAAAAATCAAAATTGCGGAAGCAGCGCACTGTTGTGACTAGCGTAATAAAATAACTATTTTTATATTTAATCGTGCTAATTATCAAATTAGTGTTTCAAATATAAGAAGTTTCTCTAATAAGATTTCAAGAAAAAATAAAAATGTCTACTACTCTTGCGAGTATTAGCAACTATACAAAGATTTAACATAAAACATTTAATACGGCAGATCTAAGCCCCCTTAAAAAAATTTTAATTGTTAATTTGAGAACATCAGTGTGGGCAAAACAAGTTTAGAATATAAATTGGAGTCAAATTCTTTTAGTATAAAAATTTTCAAGAGGCTTTTTTTTTAAGCGAGCCACCACAAAAAATATACCTCATTTTTCTTTACTGTACAGTGTACAGACACCCAAACGTATTCCATTGTTAATCCGACCATACAAAAAGGTCAATAAATTAAGAACTCACAAGTAGATTTTAAATATAGACGGAATCTCAGTCGCAGACAATCTTGACATACGATCCTAAATAGGATTATTATACGTCTTATGTTTCTGGGTTTAAAGTAATGGTCTTCCTAGGTCGCTTAAGCTACCAATGCGTACCCTAAAACGTTTTATCTGAGGTTATGATCTGAAAGCATCGTGTAATAATCCTCAGTCAGACACAGAGAAATGAGAACATAAATTACAAGTGTATGGCTGGAGGCGATTTTAGTATCTACGATATATTTTATGTAATGTGGCAAATCGTTTATTTCCTTTCGAACTGAATGGAGACATGTGCAGTTATTTTTCATGTTATTCTTAGCAGGTATAATGGATTCGTGTGTTTTGTATTTGAGACACAGTACCTATATTCCATTTTTTTTTGTTGTTGCATTAATACAACCCTACAGCTAACCAGACCGATTTTCAAATGGTAAAGTATTAAATATACAGTAGTAGAGTTATTTGTTAAACTGTTATTTTTAATTTTATTTTACAATAAGTTCAAAATGACCCCATTTACCTATTTAAAAAATGATAATGATAAAGTCTATTTTCAGATTCCCTTTTAACGTTTTGGAGTATTTAAGACATCAGATTAAAGCAAACATTAATAATTTTTTGTTATTGTAAATTATGGGTTTTTGAAGAAGAAACCAATCAAGTGGAGCAAGGTCCAGCAATCGTGCTGACCAATGAATTCCTGCATTTCAATTTTTTAGGTTTGACAGCATTTTCTTAGCAACGATAGTGTCTACTACGATAAAATCAAAATGTTAAAATCAAATTGAATTTTCAGATTTTTTTAAATATTTATAATGTGGATGCAATAACGATCTAGTATAATAAAAAAATGAGGTATTAATTGATGTGTATGCACTGTACATACTAGTAATTATTTCTCGTTCAGCTCTGTATCATCTACAAATGTAAATGACTGATTTTGGGCGAAAGAAGTCGATTTTTCCTTAGAAACTCGCATAAAATTCAACCCAGTGGGTGTTAAGACTGTTTTATTAATATATTTAATTATATGTACTTGCGTTTGGATACGGCGGTAGGGCAAACACGATTAGCAGGTAAAAACCTACAGTACATATATTTACATTTTCTTTCGTCTTAGGTCAAGAAATTAAGTTAAACGGAGTTTGAAAAAATCACAATTTTTCGTTTTTAAAGAAAGCTGTCAATTAATAATTTTGTAAAAACAGACTTTTTAACCCGACATGGGTACAAAAAATTGCACATATCTTTTCAAATACTTTTAGAGGCGGTAAAAAAATATATGGTTCAAAAAATAGAATAAATTTCACGGCTCTTGCCCAAATCTGTTGTTACTTGATCACTTGAGCTAATGAAGTAATCTCATTACAAAAAATATTTTATTTATGTCATTTCGCTTAAAATTCCAATGTTTGATTATAACCATTCAACGTTCAATTAGGAACCTCTAATGAACAGCGATCATCTAGCTAGACCACCATCGAGGCAACTTAAGAGTCAACAGACGGGGTATTCGTATTCTTCTATGATGGTCGTGCGGATGCCCTCGCGGTGACTCATCTTCCTCTAGTGGAACACGAACTTCGCGGTGGTTCCTCGACCGTGCAAAAGGTACCCAAGGTCGAGAGCTGTGGCGGCGGCCACGGTTATACAATCGGGCGACAAAAAAGATAGACCTAATTACGTTCGTGCCGTGCTTGTTCGCCCAGAGACTTTTTTTATCTTCCGAGGTCCGAAACGGTTAGGGTCACGGAAAAAGGAATATCGACCTTACAAAATGGAATTTCAGTCTATTGTTATTTTTATTTAAAGAAAATTTTATTTTTATGTGGGAGCCCAAGCAGAAGTACGTGTATGTCCGGCTCTACGTATACGTGAGGCAAGAGCTTACCTCTCCACAGAAGATTTTTTACTTCCCTAGTAAGAGGTAAGTTTTTCTTGTAAATTAATGATTTGTTTAGTAACCCCATTTGGTCATTCAACAACTTCACGACGTCTAGTTCAGCGTCCAGGAAATTTTTTATGCAGATATTGATGGGTAGGTAAAAGTGCTCCTTCTTGCTAAAAAATTGGGTCATAGTCAATATCGTTGCTAGAATTGCAGGTATAAGAGTCTCTTCCAAAAGTTGCAAGTATAAGACTCCGATAAGAGTTTCATTGATATAAAATAAACCGATTACAAGGGACATAAACTATCATGATGTATTGTTTAATTCCCTCCAAAACCCAGTAACGAGATGTTAATTAAAAACAACGGCCAATCAATAACAATGAAAATAGTTTACATTTTGTTTTTTGTCGCAATGTTTCTCACTTCTTTTTCATTCCTTCTCTATTTGAATACGGGTCGACGAGGAGACCTTAGTTTGCGCAGAAATTTTTGTGTTGTAAAGGTTTTTAAAATAAGATAAAATTTGATATAGGATTGAAATTAAAATTCAATCCCCCACACCACCTCCAAAAGCGACAGAAAAAACATAAAGATCCAGAAAAGTTTGTTTGTTGATACACAAGCATCTGCCAAATATTAAACTGTTTAACTTTACCAGTATTGAAGATATTAGCCCATATTAAGAATTTTTTTGACATCCTGTGTATATTATATTAACGTCTATTTAAACCAGAATTATATATTATGAATTTTAGAAAATTAACAGATTCTCTTTACTACCTAGAAGCGAGCCTACTGCGGCTCGTTTAATATTTTATTTTTCAATATTAAATTGAATTTGTATCAATGTGTAGTAACATAATCCGTTTCGTAATCCGCTTAATTTTTATTTAACACTCGAGAAACAGCTCGTAAATATAGACTGGTGATATCCACCGAATGTCGTAAAAATCGTTAAGAGATGAAGAGGCAAAACGTATAACAGTCTTCAAGTCCAATGTTTACGAGCGTTATGTGGTATAACCCCGCATTTTTCAGATAATAACACAAGAGTATTGAATGCCCGAGCACACACATGTCGCGTTGATAAGTCTTATTTGTCGCGCTGGCTACAATGTGTCCTTTTGTTTGATGGCTTTGCGATAACACTTTATGGGTGGTCGGAAACGTGTGTTTGTTCGATTCCGGATGGTTTTTCTTTTTTCCAACAGGCCAACAGGAAATCTCTAATAAGATATAATAAAAAAATGTCTTTATTTAGAAATCAAAACCTTTTGATGTATTTGCTAAATTTAAGCAGTGCTTCTATAGAATCTGCGTACATATATAAAAATTTACTTAAAATGAGATTTTATGGAGAATAACTAAGCTAAATAAAAACAAGATCACATTATATATTATTTACTGCGTCTATTGTTCAGTACCGATTTCATTTTAGTGTATGATACGGTTAACAGAAGATAAAGTTAGTACTTGTAGGATGTAGAACTTATATATTTATATTATATGTTTGCGAACAGGGCCTGCAAGAAGTCCTGATTAAAACATCATCGAGCTTCTATGGGATATTATGAGATGATCAGCTTGGAGAAAGATTATAAAATAATAGTTTTAGGCTTAAACACTTTAGACAAGTGTGAAACGTGGAAAAACTGGAAGCCCATGAAACAAAACAAAATATCGGTCTAGAAATGTTTAAATCTAGATACCCAAAAACACGTTTTCTCGATTCCGTCGGTCTGTCAAATTGAGGCATAGCTAAAAATCTGCTTACCCGATCGACTTCAAATTTTAGTCAAATATTAAAGATCTTATGAGGAAGACCGAGTAATATTTTGATAAATATCCAATATGGCGAAACAAAGTGCGTTCCTAGTGAAGATTTAAAAAAATTATCACTAAGAGACTAATTATCCAAATAACCTCAATTTTGGTTCAAAACTCAAGTGTTAAATAGAAATGAACTGGAAACATTTTTGCATAAATCCAAAATGAAAAGTTAAAAAAATCAGCCGAAAAACTATTTATTAGATGAATTTCAAATTTTGTGTAAGCGTTAATGTGATATAGAAACAAACAGGTACGTAGCCAGGGAGTGGTCCGAAGGTCTGGACCCCCCTCCCCGAAATGAATTTCTGGTTTGGATCCCTCCTCCCGAGCTGAATTTCTGGCTACGTGCTTGGAGACAAACTAGTAAAATTGTGGTACGAATTCAAAATGGCGGAACAAAATGGGGACAAAATAAAATGTTTAAAAAAACAAGGTAGAAAAATGTCTTATTCAATTAACTTTATATAGAAATAAACTGGTACGAATTTAACACGATGGAACAAAATGGCGACATTAAAAAGCCAGCATAAATTTTACTTATTCAATGTATTTTAAATTATTGTTTCCAAAAATCAGGTGTGGCGTGGATAGAAACTGGTAAAATATTGGTACAAATCCAATATGGTGGAACAAAATGGCGCCCAATGAAAATATTTGAAAGATAATATATCTGTTACTAAATGACAGACTAAATTGGGTTACACTTCACTATTCCTAATAAGAGAAAGTAATCATAACTAAGGAAATAAAATAGAACAGTTTGAATATTGATATTCTCATCGTAAGTCCATTTCTTAAGATGGCTCATTTGAACATTTGCGCAAATTGAACATTCTTCGGACCGAGTTACAAAAACTAGTCGGATGGGATTAGTAAAACGACAGTAACAAATGATGTTACAACAACACAGAATAGATGGATGAGGCTATTCGTCGCAAGTACATATTCCAGTACTAATTATACTTCAGAATCATGCTAATAAGAGAAAAACTGCGAGAAGCGCGTATTATTATTAGCGCGAAGAGCGATTAGCTCATCTCCAACGACCTCCGGTGGCCAAGGCGACGACGACGATTTATTTTTAAACGCCCAACTATGGAACTCCTACAGATAATATTATAACTCATTCTTGGTATGTAGGTATATGCATTAATGTTCGTTTATGTAAAGCGGGGCTTTGTTGTGGAAAACTTATGTATGCAAATTAAACGCGACATTGTAGTTGTTTATCCGGACGATGTAGACATTTTTTTATCTTATCTTAAATCATATTAAAAATTAAAACACTATGGTATGTAGATAAAATTATGTTGCAAGTGTTTTATTGCAATACTCGTTTAAAAAAAGCCTACTGTGCTATTTAGTTTTAATTTCCCAGACTAGTAAAAGAAACGTACTGTAATCGTGAAAAAATCAACCTCTTAGATGCCAAAAAACATGTTTTTCAACTCCGTCGATCTGCCTGTACGCGGCATAGTTCAAAAATTTCTTATCCGATCGACTTCAAATTTTGGTCAAAAATCAAGGGTCATAAAAAGCTGAATCGGTTAGCTTTTGGTAAAAATCCAGTATGGCGGAACAAAATAGCAGCCTAATAAAATGTTAGTTCCACTTTTATGAAGGGAAAAATCTAGCACTAAGAATTTTCCTATATACCGTGCTACTGTGTAGCGGAAACAAAAAAGTAAACAAGTGAAATTCTAAAAAAATCGGTCAATCTCCTACCCAGAAATACCTTCGTTATGAATAATTTCTTTTTTTAGGAATATCAAATTGCGACCCAACTTATTTCCGCATATAGTTTTTTAGTAACACATACATATATTTGTATTTCCAAAAATTTTTATTGAGAGCCATTTTGTTCCACCATATTCCGTTCGTTACAATATTTTATCAGTTTCTACTTAAGCCATACTCGATTTTTGGACATAATTTAAAATAATTTGAATAAGTCAAATGAATAAAAAAAATTTACGGTAATTTTTTAAACATTTTATTTGTTCCCTATTTTGTATTCGTACCACAATTTTACTAATACCTAAGTAGCTTTTTCAAGCTGATTTTTTAACTAACTATTTGATTAGACCGCCATCTTGGATTCATACCAAAATGATGTCAGTTCTTCGTTTTTTTCTTTGAAGCAAATTTCAGGTAATTTGGATAAGAAATTTTCTTGATTTTTTTTTGAACATTTTGTTCTGTCATATTTGGTTCTGGAAATTTACCAAAATGTTAACAGGACATTCCTATAAAACCTTTAATTTTTGACCAAAGTTCGAAGTCAATCATGTAAGTAGTTTTTTAGCTATGCCTCAAATTGACAGGCAGACAGACCGAGGAAATTAAGCCGCCATTTAGTTTCGCCATCTTGGATTCGTCACTAAATTTTACCAGTGAATTTCTACGTAATATTCGATTTTTGTGCAGAATTTCGGGTAAATTGGGTAAGTTTTTTTAGTAATAATTTTGTAAACATTTTTTTAGACTCCCATTTTATTTCATCATCTGCAACAAAATTTTATTAGATGATTTCTATGTAATGCTCGATTTTTTGCACAATTCGAGTGATCAAAATTTGAAGGGGACACGAAAACGAGAAGATCTGTAAAAACCTGGAAGGGTGATTGTTTCACAATTAAAATACTTCTCTTTACTTTACCGAAAACACACTTGTAAAAACTTATCTACTAGTCCAGAAGGTTAGAGGTAGCGATTGCTTTAATATAGATAAAATGCATAAAACGATGATTTTATACTTAATTTGATAAGGATTCGTACTTTAACTGAAGTTTTTCTACGGATACTTTTAAAGCCATTTTTTTGCAATAGTTGCGAGTAGCTAAATCTTAATAGATAGACATGTCGCGAAACTTTTCTTTTTAAGAGGAACAATTCCACCATACATAATTTTTTTATAACTTCAGATCAATTTACACAAGCTTTCAGGAGGCACGATTTTTTTCGACTTATAAATTATATACTTGAATCATCCTCGTGAATCAGTCAGTCTGTCTATTAATGAAAACCGAATAAAAATCCTTACAGTAGCTTTGTAGATTGGTGCGTACAGATACACGCAGAATGTAATAAGAGAAAAAAAATTAAGAGAGCAAAATTCATTCAGCATAATAATATTAGCATTTTCAGCAGACCAAACATTGAGATATACAAAATTGGGCTCTATAAAAATAACTCTCAATCACTTTTATTAAGGGAGAAGAGTTTCATTGCAGCCAAGCAACAAGTATTTAAGTACAAAATCTGGTTTGCATACTAGACGAAACGTTGTGTGCTTGTAAAAATCAACAGCAAAATGGGACCAGTGGGTCTCTTGTTTCATTTTAAATTCACTCAGTCCATATACCGTATAATACAAAATGTACTAAAAAAACTAGATTTCTAATATTAATAGTCTTATCAAATAAGTCATTTTCAAAATGCACAACTAATAATAAAAATGCCCACAGACATATCGCTCTTTCTGGTAAATATCTTAATAGTTTTGAAGCGTATTCGGTATTTACCTATCTACACAATAACCAATGATGCGGAGTAAAATTTACAAAAAAATACTTGTCCAAATTAAGATAAATGGCAAGAGACCAATAATTAGGTATTTAGGTGAAGGTTGTGTTTACTTACAAAGTTAATCCATCATAATGATTATCAAGTTACACGAACGGTACCACCCACAATTATTGCTCGATAAGTACTTGTTTGTTCACCGCCGTCTTAACCTTCGTATGTAGTGTCGGTATTTACACTTTCAAGTACTGCGGACTTTTGAAAAAATCTCATAAATTTGATATATTTTTTATATTTTAGACTAATAGAGCTACAATTCTTGTGTCGTATGTAGTCATTGTTTCTGGGGGATTTTGAGACGATGAAAAATTTCAACAGCCAAAAAAAAAGAAAAAAAAAGGTTCACAGCTACAATTTTTTACATAAGTAGTCCGGGAGGGGGGTGGAGAGTTTAATATGCCACTAGCTTTTCGTAATACTTAGGCACTTTTTCTTGACCTGAACAGTTTTAAACATCGTTATAAGACAGTTTGTACTTGCATAAATACCGTTTTGAGCCGGTCAGAAATGTAAACTGTCTTATCTTTTAGTCTCTATTGAATTTCTTGCTTCACATTTAACAATGACAATTTCTTTAACTAGTCAAGTTATCCGAATTTACAATTCGAATAAATTTGGCAGTTTAATAGATTCAAACGGTTTCCAGGGACGTTTCAAAGCGAATTGAAACAGTTTTGGATGTGATATTATCGATAAGACAATAAATACAACTTTTAAAAAATCAAAAAAATTCAGGTCACTTTGAGATTTTTAGGTTTATTTAGAATTTTCTGTTTAAAGTTTATATTTGCCTGTTGTAAACCATTGTAGGCACTGAATCATACGTTTGCCAAGAAATCTTATCTGCCATTTTCGTTATCTCTTATGTATTAACACTATATTTACTACTTGTATAAAACGATGTACTTTCGTTCTCGTTAAAAATAGATTTTTAGTTATCTGATGATAATATCTGTTAATTTTTCTCTGTAAAACCTACTGGTCGCACAATGTAGTATTTACAGTGTTTATTTAACATGTCTTTATGCTTTTAATTCCTATTGTTGTGGCAAGAATTGTAACGCTGATACAAGATGATAATGGACAAGGTTAAACTGCAAGTACTTTTGCTATGTTCAAAAAGCTACCGTCATCGAATTACAAGATTGGCCTCTGCCCGAAAGCACGTAGCATGGAAGGATGACTGGATCATGGTAATATTTTCAGAATAGTCGCGGTTTTGCACTAATGGATCAAATCGGAAAATATGGAGAAGAGCCGACAAAAGATAGCTCCAGCCTTATTGACGAACAACAACTTCTTGTTGGCGGTATCGCTTGAGAAGAAGAATTTTTCATCTCAATACTGGCTTTTTGGTAATTATACCAACCTCCTCGTACATTTAGTTGAACAGCACAAAGGCTTTTCCCAACAATTCCAGCAGTTTCATCTTGTTCTCGGCCATGTTGTATCATCGCTGCAATTCTTACGACAACAAAAGAATTTAATAACATAACGACATGTTAAATAAACACTGCAAACATACACTATTCGAACAATAGGGTTTTATAAAGAAAAATTTACATTCAATCAAATCAATAAATCGAAACGTGAATTTTTAATTAATACGTTATTTCATAAATAATAAATGCGTGACAAATAATCAACATGACAGACAACATTTCTTCGACAAAAAATATTCCATTTCCTAATATCGTTATAATTTGCAAATATATCAAGAAAATTCCAAACCAACATCAAAATTCAATGTGACCTCAATTTTTTCCTTGCCAGTATTCAAAAAAATCTATTTCTTTATATGAAATTCGATTAAATATTGGCATTTATAAGGCAAATATAATCTCTTACCTGTATAACTTCTTGGAGGTCGGCCACGTATACCGTCTCAGTATCTAACACTTCCTGCAGGACTCTTTGTTCCGGATTGATGGAGGGCTGTTCCTGTTCCGCAATCCCGCTATCTGCCGAACCTGAAACAAAAATCCAGAGTAGCAAAAATAGTATCCCTATGCATCCGGAGTGGTCTTCCGGAGAAGTAATCGTGGCAATCACTTTCAATCAAGCAAACTTACACATCGCAAGGGTTTACTTTTTGTATTTATTAAAATGAGTAAAAAATGTCGCTTCTGATTGTCTTTAGTTAAAAAAAACAATAAATTTAAATTATACAGATATGTGGGTCATAGTTTTCTTAATGTTTTTTAGTATAAATCTAAGTATTAAACTTAAAATAATAAACAAATATTTATTCAGCTTTCGTCTATTAAAAAGCCGCGCTCAATCATCACCTTAACACTTTACCGAACTGCGAGTTATCTTAAACATCCATTATTACTTCACGAGCTCTATGAATGTATGGTGTATTCAAAACGCGAAGGGAAACATAGTAACAGAGCATACATAGAAAAAAAACCTACATGGAGAAAATTGGCAAAAGATGTAATAAGACGAATTTTGAGATGAACGTAGCCTTTCACAAGAAGATATTAAATCTAGAAGGGATTTTGCTTGATGCTCGGGTAAGACATACCCTCTGAGAACAGGGTTTATCTACAGTAGGTCGTTTATTTTCTTTTCTCTACTAATTAAATCCAACACAAATACTGGAGACCTTTTATTCACATGTCAAAACCCTAGACACAAGGAACAGATGGTACGGGAATGTTACGACATACTAGTAAAGTCTCTCAAATAAATAAGGAATTCTGACTGGACACTATGAGCTAAGGAAACATTTTTACAACAAGAAGCTAAATAATATCCTTGTTCTAGTGAACAGGAAGATTAGAGAGTATTAAGTTTACACTAAAATTGTTTAACCAGCTGAAAAAAGTCCCCTTATGACGATTTTCACTCATCAGTTATCTTGTAAGTTTAAACAGATTGATAGCCTAGGTTTAACTATATTTTTAGGAAGGAAAAGAACCGGATGAGTACTAGGGGTTGTAACTCTAATTATCCTTGTTCCCATTACAGATTACAAGAAAAATAATAAGTGATTTATTTCGTCTTCTTCGTCTTTATTAAATTAGTTTTTGTTCTAAACTTTTTTACATGCAAAATGAAAACTATGAAAATATGAAATTATGTAAATTTTTACGAATAGAAATTAAAAATAAATCAACAACCAGAATCTTTAAAACTATTTACATCATAAAAAAATCTGTAAAGTTTCTTTACACTATTCTTAAATATACATATCTTTCCAAATATATTTATTATTTTGTTCCACTATATTGGATTCAGACTATCTTTTTATCAGTTTCTATGCACGTCAGACTTGATTTTTGAACATAAAATAAATTAAATAAGAAATGTTTATACTAATTTTTTAAGACGTCCAAAATTTAAGCTATTTTAGTAAGCCGCTATCTTGGATTAATAGCGAAGTATTTCCTGTCCATTTCTACGTAACGCTTGACTTTTGGGCAATATTTCAAATAATTTGGATAACGACTCCTTTAGTGATATTTTTTTATTTCAGCAGGCCGCCATTTTGTTCCGCCATACTAGATATTTACGAAAATGTTACCAGGTTATCCCTATAAGGTCCTTAATGTTTGACCAAAATTTGAAGTTAAATCAGGTAAGTAGTTTTTTATCTATGCCTCAAATTAACAGATAGACAGAATTGAGAAACCATGTTTTTGGGCACCTAGAAACGCTAAAATTTGAATCTATATAAAATTCTAGAGAGGCATTTTTTTCACGACTACAAATATTTTATTTGGGTGCTATTTTGTTCCTCCACCTTGAGTTCATACAAAAATTTTACCAGTTCATCTCTATATCAAACTTATTTGTTGCACAAAATTGCATATCAATATAATCAAAAGTTTTTTCATGTTGCATTTTTAAATACTTTATTAAGCTGTCATTTCGTTTTGCTATTTTGGATCCTAAGGAGTTTTTTAGTAATAATTGTTTTAGAGTTTCACTAGATCGCTATCTTATTCCGTCCTATTCGATTTTTACTAAAACGTTACCATTTCATCTTCTCATATAATTTTTCATTTTTGACCAAAATTCGAAGTCAATCGGATAAGTAGTTTTCGAGCTATACCGCGTACAGGCAGACAGATGGAATTGAGAAAACATGTTTTTTGCCATCTAAAACGTCAGGATGTGTAAAAACCTGTAAGGGTGATATCTCCATGATTACAATGCTTCCCATTAATGAGGGAAGTAAAAATTAATTACAAAACGAAAGCTTCAAATATGTTTTGCTCAAACAAAAATATTTATTCATAAGCTAATGACATCATATCTTTTTGCTATTTTCTGTTAATTATCATCATTAAGTAAAAAATTATAAGCATGTTATTAATTCCTAGCGTAAGCAGTATGTACGTTTTGCAAAAAAATGCAAACGGTGTTGGTAAACCAGACCCACACAGAAACTGTCACGGCACAAAATGCTGATCGTTTCGGGGAATTATGATAAAATAGCCACATTTGTAACTAGTTTTGCGAGAAGTTTACAAACACCTTTTTTATTTTATAATAAATCTCAGATTTAACTGAATGCATAATTAAATTCACTTGTAGGTTCCTACCTGCTTCCTACACTCGATGGACACCAATCGCGCGCCAGTTTCGAATATTTTATAATATATTTTATATAATTTACCAAAAAAAATAAATAAATAAATTTATTTATTTATTTCATGACAAACTTTACAAATACTTTATAAAATACAATAAAATTAACAAAAGGCAAAGTGATTAATTGTTTTTAAAGTAGTAATCTTAAACAAAATTTACAAACTATAAAACTCTAAGCAGCCAATTTTTATGTAAGACAAAATATACTTCCCTCGTTATGATTTTTTTCCATTTCTTAGGAATAGTAACATTAACCTTTATTACCCCCCAATTTTGTTCAGTACTCAAAAACCTAAAAAAAAATCACAGTATATGATGCTAGAAGAAAAACATATACTGAATTTGTCTCATTTCATTAAACATTTTTATTTAGCCATTTTGTTCCATCGTATTGGTTTCATATGAATATTTACCATTTTCTTTCTACCTATGCTACATTTGACTGTTAGTTATAATTTAAAATAAATTCTAAAGTAGTTTTAACATTGACACATAGTGAGTGTGCCATTTTGTTATGTCAGTATATATGTTGAATTCGTCTTTTCATTTTTATTTTATCTTGTTCATCATATTGGATTCCACATTTTCATTTTTCTATGTCACAAAATTAAAATAAAAGTCAAATCAAGAAGATTTTTTAATTTTCCCCATTTCATTTTTTAAGAAATGAACAAAATTTTTACACGTTGATTTAAAAAAAAATTATTTGGTCGCCATTTTTTTTTCACCAGCTTAAATTCCTACGTCACCTTTACCAATTTATCCCTATATCACATTTAATTTTTGTACAAAAAATGGAAATTAATTTAATAAATAATATTTTCAGGCTAATTTTTTGAACATTTTATTAGGCCGTTGTTTTGTTTGGATTCATATAAAAATATTACCAGTTCATTCCTATGCAACACTTAAGTTTTGGGCCAGATTTGAGGTAAATTGGATAATTACCTTTTTTAGTAATCATTTTTTTAAATTTCTAAATGGTTTTCGTTAATAATCCTCCTGCTGTTATGTTAGAGTGGTGTGTTACTGGGGGTTAGTCTTTTTTTTAAACTGTCAGTGTTTCGCTTTACTGTTGCATCTTCGAGACACATACAGATTCTATATCCTGCCTGAACCTCATTATCAGTATTTACCTACTCCGTTGGATCGTATATATTTCCTATCCCCTTGTTATTATGTTCGAGTGGTGTATTTTTTGGGGATTAGGATGAGGTAAAAAAAGTCTTTTTATATTGTCGACGTTTCGCAACTTTATTGTAGCATCCTTAGGACACTTATTTATATAGATTCTATATCCGGCATAAAACCCATATTATCAGTATTTACCTACTCCGTTGGTCCACAAATATTACCGAGATATTGAGTTTCTAAATGGTTTTTGTTAACGATCGTCTTGTTATGTTAAAGTGGTGTATTATTTGGGGATAGGATTCAGTACCAAAAAAAAAAGTTTTTTTTTAAATTCTCGACGTTTCACAGCATTATTTTTGCATCCTCAGGACAGTTATAAAGATTCTATATCCTACTCCATTGGTCCACAGATAATACACACCAAATAATACACCACTCTACACAACAGGATGATCGCTAACGAAAACCATTTAGCAACTTAATATCTGATATGATGAATAAATACATGATAAATTGGATAAGTAGTTTTTTAATAATCATTTTTTTAACAGTGAAATGGGTAAGCCGCGGTTTTGTTTCGCCATTTTGGATTCGTACTAAAATATAACCAGATCATCCTTATATGACTCATAATTTTTGATCAACATTTAAAGTCAATCAGGTAAGTAGTCTTCAAGCTATCAGAGCGAAGGAATTTTTTTTATTTTTTGGTATCTAGGGAGGCTAAAACGTGAAGATATGTAAAACCTGAGAGGGTGATTTTTTCACAATTATTATTTTATTTGGCCGCCATTTTGTTCGGCCATCTTGAATTAGTACCATAATTTTACTAGCTGGTCCACAATTGTTTATGGCACATAATTTGAAATCAAACCATTAAGTAAGGTAAGTAGTTTTTGGCTATGCCGCGAACAAACAGACAGACAGACCGACCGAATTGAGAAAACATGTTTTTCGGCATCTAGGGACCCTGAAAAGTGAAGAACTGTTATTTAAAAACCTAGATATTTTTATGAGATAAGTAAAAACGAAGTTATGCTTTAATTTTGCACCGAAATGTATTTGAGTAAATAAAATTCAAAGCGTATTGTACATATACCGTTATCGTTGATGTTACTCTGGCGATACATATCCATCCGTGGTGGGTAGTTCAAAATGGTTAGTAAAAAACGTGTTGACTTTTACTGTCCGAACTTGATGTGGTATTAATTTTTATACCGAACTGGGACAAAAAACTTATTAATTTTCATGTGTTTTAAGGTGAAGTATTTTTAGTGGGCAGCAGCCAGACCTACTGACGGCGCGTGGGCTTGCATGGGAGATTTTTAGGCATGTAGGTGCATTCATGTGAACACATTTGAAACATCTCGTTGGGTTTAATAACTACTAAGAAACAATAAATCTTAAACAGATATTATAATGGGTTAAAAAAAATAAAATGAATACTGGAACCAGTCCTGTTTTAAATAACATTTTTTTACTTAATTATAAATTCCATTTTTTATCTTGAATTATGTAAGCAATGATCACTCCTTTGAGTAAACTCAGAGGAAGCAATATCAAGTAGAACGACTTCTGGAGATCTTGATGGCTATTCAGCAGTTTTTTGACAAACAGGTACTTTCCGAAGAATCCGAAGGGTAATAAATAAAAGTGGAGCGGTCCTCCCTCGAGTTGGAAAACATAATATTAGGTCTTATTATTGCAGTGATCAATAGCAGTCAAAACTGCAGTTTTTCTCAAAAATAGTTTCAACAGAGCTAGAGTTTCATTAATAAAAAATGAACTAGTTACTACTAAGTTTTTTTTTAATGGCCACTCTGTATATTACAAGTCTAGTACTGCTAACGCGAGTTGGATTTACAATGTATGAACTCACATGAGCTTGGAATTTCGTTTGATGTAGATTGCTAAACTTAATATAGGAGTACATAATACATATTGAGAGATTTATTGCGTAACTACCAAAAGTAAAACGTTTCATACAAAATATTATCTTAGTTTAAAACTCTTGTGTCCGTGTATAGTATTTTGTTTAAACGTATGAGCTTTTTTGTATCTAAAAGTAACATGATTAATTAATATCTAATAATATATGTTATGTCACACATAGTAGATTTGCAAACCTTGTTTATTTAAAATTGACAAACATATATATATATATATATATATGTTATATCTATTCTCACCAGCTAGTTCATCATACAAGTTATGCCAACCTTGGTTCCCAGACTATCAGATATCACCCGCCAACGCAGTATTCAGAAGCCGAGCTTATCTCAATAACAAAAGTATCATATATCAGCAGGTGCCACTTGTTTACGAAAACAAGTCTATACCAAGAAAGCTTCATCAGCAGAACCCACGTCCTGACCCAAGTGTTCAAGAAAGAAGTAAACAGTTCCCA
Source organism: Kuschelorhynchus macadamiae (assembly GCA_030620095.1). Classification (NCBI taxonomy): domain Eukaryota; kingdom Metazoa; phylum Arthropoda; class Insecta; order Coleoptera; family Curculionidae; genus Kuschelorhynchus; species Kuschelorhynchus macadamiae. The sequence goes on from JAUTXW010000169.1 coordinate 126,122, forward strand.
CTGAGTCAGCATAACGAAACATATAAATAGTTATTTTCTTTGTATACAAAAAAGTTCAGTCTAGCTTCTCATTTGTTAAACGTCACGCTGTAATTTTGCAAGTTCAAATGTATATATTTTAATTTGTATTTTTCAAGTAATAAAATAATTTTTTAAAAAGTAATTTCGCAAGAAAGTGATTTAACAAACTGGCGCAGTCGGTAGGATCTGAAAACGTCTAACAGAACACGAAGCCCTTGTGCACTCTCACTGTCGACGGAGGATCCCAATCCATTGTTCAGAAGAACCTGTGAAAACCAAGAAAAATACAAGAAGTACTGAAACTCAAGAAAAGCAGAGAAAATCACGACCCGACGTCACCAACTCGCAGTCAATCTACGGATTAGGAACACCTAGTGAAACCCCTGGTAGAATTTGCTGCAGAGAACACGACGAAGTCTGATGTTTCTACTAGTAACGTAAGACTGAATCATCTCGTTATTAATTTTCTTTATATTTTTCAATTTTCCAAAATATTGAATTTTTTTTTATTCAAATTTAAGGAAATTGTTCGATTTTTCAATTTTGATATTTAGTTAACGAAAAACTGAATTCAAAAACAAGTTTCAAAAATACAAAAGAATATTTTAATTTCAAATTTTGATTATACAGTTAATCAAATTTCAGACAAACAAAACAAAACCACTTGAATTTTGTAGATTTTAGTATTGCTTTAATTTACGTTGATTTGTGTACTACTTTACGTACTGCCAATCAACCTAAATTCTTAATTTTAAGTTCGTATCCTTTATATAATATTGTGTGCCTATATTTGATAATATTGTGTGCCTATATTATTTTATTTTGATATATTGATATATTGAGCAACCATGACTGATAACGGAATACAAAATGTCCCTGAGACACCCGAAATTGAACCATATAAACTATCTGAAATATTTTCAATAATTCCTGAATACGATGGTGATCAAATTTTTCTCCAAACATTTCTCAATGCTTGTGATTGTGCTTACAATATGTCTACACGCGATCAAAAAGATTTATTAGTAATCCACATAAAAAATAAATTACGTGCAAGAGCAGCGCAGCTAATAAGCTCTCGCAACCCTATTTCTTATTTAGAAATAAAACAACTTTTAAATTCTCACTTTGGAGATACGCGAGACTTGTCTTCTTTAATACAAGACTTACAACGTATTAAACAATTACCAAATGAAAGTCCTTTAACCTTTCTCAACCGACTTCAAGTGCTAAATGCAAAAATGCACGCTAACATACAAAAATCTAATCTCACCCCACAACAAAAACAAGCTCAAATAACTCTAATCGAATCCATGTCCCTGAGTACCCTCTTAACTGGTCTTGAACCCCGTATTGGACACATAATTCGTGCCAGTAACCCAAGAGATCTTCTTGAAGCTCAAATACGTATTCGACGTGAACTTCAATTGTCTTATTTTGAATCTCAAAAAGTTTCAAAACCGAACCCACCAAAGCCATTCAACCAATCTTTGAAAAAAACAAACTTTCAAACACAAAAATGTTTTAAATGCGGACGTACTGGTCATTCAGCAAATCAATGCCATGCCAATAACGGACAACCACGTCCCAATTTTTCCCAAAGCTCAAATTTTCAGCGACCCCAGTTTGCCCCGCAAACAAATTCTCTTCAGTCACAAAGACCAAACATGCAACAACAAAGAAGCCCAAATACGCAAACCCCAAATATGACAAATAATCAATCAAATCAAAATAATTTCCAACGTCAACCGAATTCTAATTATTCTCGACCCTCAGTAATTCACAAAAATCCCAATTTTAAAGCTCACTTAGTTAGCACAGATAATAATCAAGAAAAATATTTTAATGACTATTATCAAGACTATCAACAAGATTATCAACAAGATTACCAAGATCCCTCATACTTTTCTTATGAAGACACCTCTACCTTATTCGAAAATGAATACGACAATTTTTATGAGAATCCAGATCCCAATTTAAACTTTAACGAATCAATCGAAAACGATCAAAATTTTCCAATCGAGGAAAATCAAAATTTTCTTTTATCCCCAGATCAAAACCATCCACCCAATCAAGAAATAGATCAAATACAAGCCCAAATAGAAACTCTCACGCTAGACGATATGAATCCCTCACTCAATTTCCCCGAACAACGATTTCTTTAAATCCTTTTCTTGCGATAAATCCTAAAAATCTTTACTATATCAAAGACGCAACAAATACTTTCAAACTACTCATAGATTCTGGTGCAGGTATTTCAATTTTCAAAGAAAATACAGTAAGGAACTTTCCAAATCGTTTCCCCGAAAATGCAACAATTCAAGGCATTACCGAACAAAAACTTTTAATAACTGAATCAACTTTGATAAATTTTAACAACGGTGACCCTCACAAAGTCTATATTTATAATTTAGACATTGATTTTGACGGAATTCTAGGTCTTGACTTCCTAGAACACTACGAATGTACAATCGATTTAAAAAATAAACAACTTATTACCAATTTTAAAACACTACCATTGTATAAAGTTGAAGACAATTATTCTTCAACAAAACTCGAAACATACGAGGCAAATAAAAATAAAATAACTATACAAGGTAGAACGGAACAAGTTTTTAAATTAAAATGTCATCTAATCAATACTGATGCTATTTTATACCGAAAAGAAATAGAAAAAGTACATATCCCTAATGCCCTTGTCCATGTCAATCAAAACGGTGAATTTTTGACAACAATTATCAATGCGAATGCAATTCCAAAAACAATTGATTTCTCAAATATCGAAATAGAACCATTTTCGATACACACACTTCTTAATTTCAATTTTCCCGAATCTTCCGAATTTCAAACTTTAAATAGAATCCCGACTATTAGATCCCAGCTTAGACTTGACCATTTAAACGAAGAAGAAAAAGAATTAATCACAAATCTTTGTGTCAATTTTGAAGACATTTTTTATCTAGAAGGTGACAACCTTTCCTTCACAAGTGAAATTAAACATAAGATAGACACGAATAATACAAAACCCATTTTTACTAAATCTTATAGATATCCCCAAATACATAAACAAGAGGTTAAAACGCAAGTAAACAATATGTTACAACAAGGTATAATTAGACCATCAATTTCTCCCTGGTCATCTCCCGTTTGGGTTGTACCGAAAAAAATCGACTCTAGTAATAAACAAAAATGGAGAATCGTAATAGATTATAGAAAACTGAACGAATCCACTGTTAATGATAAATATCCACTTCCTAATATCTCAGATTTACTTGACCAACTTGGACAGTGTCAATATTTCACGACTCTTGATCTCGCTTCTGGTTTCCATCAGATAGAGATAGATCCCAAAGATATTTCAAAAACAGCGTTCTCAGTAGAAAACGGTCATTATGAATTTAAACGAATGCCCTTCGGACTAAAGAATGCCCCATCTACATTCCAACGTGTAATGGACAATATTCTTTTAGGAATCTTAAATGAACGATGTCTTGTCTATATGGACGATATTATAGTCTATTCCGCTACAATTGATGAACATATCCAACGATTACGCGAAGTTTTCAAAAGACTAAGAAAAGCTAATCTTAAAATACAACCAGACAAATGCGAATTTTTACGCAAAGAAGTAGCATATCTTGGACACGTAATAACTAAAGACGGTGTTAAAACGAATCCAACAAAAATTGAATGTATCCAAAATTTTCCCCAACCAAAAAATCCTAAGGATATAAAATCTTTCCTTGGCTTAGCAGGCTATTATCGACGATTCATTCCTAATTTTGCGAAAATTTCTAAACCACTTACTCGTCTACTCAAAAAAGAAATAAAATTTGACTTTGATTCTGATTGCAAAGAATCTTTTGATGAACTGAAAAAATTGCTAATTTCTGACCCAATTCTTATATACCCAAATTTTAACGAACCATTTCTTTTAACCACAGATGCTAGTGCTTTTGCAATAGGCGCTGTGTTATCACAAGGACCTGTAGGAAAAGATTTACCAATTGGCTATGCATCTAGAACCTTATGTAAAGCCGAAACAAATTATTCAACTATTGAACGTGAACTCCTTGCAATTGTATGGGCAGTAAAACATTTTCGCCCGTATCTTTTTGGCAGAAAATTTAAACTAATTACAGACCACCGCCCTCTTACTTGGCTTTTTTCAATTAAAGACCCAGGTAGTAGACTCGCACGCTGGAGACTTAAACTCGAAGAATATGAGTATGAAATAATTTACAAACCCGGTAAGATTAATAAAAACGCAGACGCATTATCAAGAATTAAAATTAATCATTTTAATCAATGCGCAAAATTCCAATCAAAACTTTCTATTTTTGCGACAAATCAAGACGATGACGAAAATTCTAATAACTCAAATTTAAATTTCGATGATGAAAAAATAACCGAAGATTACAACACATTTGCTAATATGTACGAAACAAAATCTTTAATTGATTATTCAAAAATTGAAATTTCAAATGAACAACTTCTAAATAAATCACATAAAAACATAATAACCTTTTTTCAACAAAAGAATTTAGGAGAATTACAACATGAAATATTAGAAGACATTTTTGAAGAAAATGCAGATTTTTCAATGCAAAGACTAAATATTTTCTCTAGTAAAACAGTCAAAAATCGGAAATATTACATAATTCCTTTGTTACTCGACCCAGAAAATATAGTCCAACATCTTTTCTATTTTATTTATACAGGACAAAACGAATTTGACCTTTTGTCAACATATTTTCTCGAAAATAAAATAGACCTTCCTATTCTTGAAATATTTTCTTTTATCTTTGCAGACAAAGATATTAAAATATGTATTTGTCAAAATATTGTAACCATCCCAGATAAAGACCAAATACCAATTATATTGGAACAATACCATTTAGGCAAAAGTAATTTACACCGCGGAATTAATGAAACTTTAAGACGCATCAAAGAAAAATATAATTGGCCCAAAATGATTAAAGATGTAGAAAACTTTATAAAAAGTTGTGAAACATGTCAAAAAATTAAAATATGCCGAAAAAATTTAAGCAACCCTTTAGTGCTAACAGAAACACCGAAAACACCATTTGAACGAATAAATATTGATATATTTGAATATCCATCTAAAAACTATGCTTTGACAATACGAGACGAACTTACTAAATTTACCCAAGCTTATCCAATTGAAGATAAAACGGCAAAAACTATCGTTAATACTATTATTTTATTTTTCCAACATTATGGTACCCCACTACGAATCCATTGTGATTATGGCCGTGAATTTAATAATACATTAATGAAAGACCTATGTGAACTATACGACATAAAAATAACATTTTCAAGTGTAGGTCATCCCCAATCAAACGGCTCTTTAGAAAGATTTCACGCTACACTTAGCGAAATGATAAGAGCTAATCAAACCGAAAACCCACATGAACATCCGTTCAACGTACTTCCGTATGCTGTTATTTGTTACAATAACACGAAAAATAAAACCCACGGTTTTACGCCCTTTGAACTAATTTTCGGACATACTTCTTCTAGACCCCCTGAAACCCTATATAATGAGAAAAACCTCATATCAAAATACATACGTGATTTAAACAATCGTATGCAATTCCTTTATAAATCTGCTCGTAATAAAACGAAACAACAAAAAGAAAAAGCAAAAGAACGTTTCGATCAACATGTTGCCAAACATCCTTATGATTATAAAATAGGTGAAAAAGTATATGTACGTGAATCCCAAATTAAAGATAAGGCTCAAAACAAATTTAATGGCCCTTTCGAAATCCTCGAAATTTATCAAAACTCAGCCCTTTTATTAAATCCCAATTCTAAACAAAAATCTAAAATAAATTTTGATAGATTAAAACCATACTACGAGCAAATTTCTCTTCCAGGACCATCCTCGGACTGTCATCAGTCGTCCAGTCCCAATACTCCATAAGTCCAATTAACAACACGATAGGAGTCTTCTTTCATGAAGAAGCAAAAATAAGAATATCTAATGATAAATGGACATTACTTGTATATAAAGATTTAGAACCAATTAAGGATACAATTGTAAATAATGATAGAATTTTAGAAAACCTTATTAATAATATTAATGAAGACGTACCACGAATGAAAGCATTTAAATCTGAAGTACTAACACATATTAGTCTCCTTAGACAAATATCAGGAGCTGTAAATCAAAAATATACAGAAATAATGGCAGATACTAAAAAATATATTTTTAGAGAAAAACGTGGAATTTTTAATGGTATAGGAACATTTTGGAAAGCAATTACAGGAAACTTAGATGCTTCCGATGGCGAATATTTTAATGACTGTATAGAAAAAATAACACATGATGAATATCAAATCGAAAATCTTCTTAAAAATCAAATTTCAGTAACTACCTCAGTAATAAAAGAATTTAATTCAACTATTCAGAAACATTCAATAATGACATAATAGAAATACGAAAATCAATACTGGATATTTCTGACGATCTGAAATATTATTCCTCTCAAATAGAAATATTAAATATTTGCGAACTATTAATGGAAAGCTATTCATTTCTTGAAAATTCCTTGAATGATATTATAAATTCAATTGTTTTCGCCCGTTTACGAATTTTACACAGTTCGATTATTACACCTTTTGACCTAATAGAATCACTAAAGCACATATCTCAATCATTGCAGAGAAATAATTTACCTTTGCTAATTCACCCTTCAAGTGTGGCTCAATATCTCGAAATCATAGAACTAAAGGCATATCAATATGATTCAAAAGTAATTTTTGTTCTCGAAATCCCATTAGTAGATCCAGAAAAATATATTCTCTTTCACTTATATCCAATACCAATTTTGGATAATCGAACAGGCCTTCACCACATTCTTTCAATAACAAATAATTTAATTGCGCGAAACGATGATTCATTATTATACATCACAATTCGCAACTTGGAATCATGCAAATCTTTGAGCAGCCGAACACTAATATGTTCCAACATCCTGCCATATCCAATAGACAGTGATGCTGTTTGTGAAGCCCAGTTACTACAATTAATCAATCGCCTTCCAAGAACGTGCCAAGTTTCAGTTATCCTAGCCAAAGACTATCATGTGCAAGAACTTAACCAAAACTCCTGGTTAGTTGCCGTTGCAGACCCTTTACCTGTGACCATTAAATGTGGTTCCAGAGACGTTGTTACCCAAACAATCAGTACCAACGCCATAATCAAACTCCAACCAGAGTGCAGTGCATTTATTGGCAGCACCAAAGTTCTAGCGAAGAAATTTGTAAATACCTATGACAATGTTACCTACAGCAACGTTCCAATCCAAATTCCATTTGATTGCTGCAGTCATTACCCTGAAAAGATTCACATACCAGACTTGAAGCCTCTTCAGTTACACCACATTGATACAGAAAATTTAAATATAGCTCAACATAAATTAAATGAATATTCTGATCAGTTGGACAGACTAATCAATCAACCATTCGTAAAGAAACATATCGGTTGGTTTACGATCCTGACCATAACTCTGATCATCAGTCTAATTATCCTGTATATATTTTGTAAATGTTATAGAAGAAAACCTAAAAACCTCAGTATTGGAATTGTCAATGCCAATAGTGATGACTACCCACCTTCTCCACCAAGGTCCAGAACAAATTTCGTACAATGGAGAAGAATATTTCCAAAAAGGCGACCAAATATACGTGTTGGTGAACCAACAGAAGATTCTGAAGAAATAGAACTTAACCTGAACAAACATTCAGCTTGAAAGTTGCTTCCACGCATCAACTTTCATCTTGATGGGGGAGTTGTTATATCTATTCTCACCAGCTAGTTCATCATACAAGTTATGCCAACCTTGGTTCCCAGACTATCAGATATCACCCGCCAACGCAGTATTCAGAAGCCGAGCTTATCTCAATAACAAAAGTATCATATATCAGCAGGTGCCACTTGTTTACGAAAACAAGTCTATACCAAGAAAGCTTCATCAGCAGAACCCACGTCCTGACCCAAGTGTTCAAGAAAGAAGTAAACAGTTCCCACTGAGTCAGCATAACGAAACATATAAATAGTTATTTTCTTTGTATACAAAAAAGTTCAGTCTAGCTTCTCATTTGTTAAACGTCACGCTGTAATTTTGCAAGTTCAAATGTATATATTTTAATTTGTATTTTTCAAGTAATAAAATAATTTTTTAAAAAGTAATTTCGCAAGAAAGTGATTTAACATATATATTTATAAAGAACATATTAACTCACCTTGACTTCCTGCAGGTTCGGGATCGCTGTCCAGGCTCTCCGCTGAAGCTAGGTACGCGGAGCCGGGCTGGTGCAGGCCTGGTCCGTTGCTGCTACCCGAGGAAGAGCACGAGCCTAAACTGGTCAGCGACACCGGCCTGGACACTTCGGAGGATGAGGCGGTGCTATTGGTCACTCCGCCGGTCGAGCTCTCGCTAGGAACCTGCGAGCAAAAGAAACATTCTTTTAATACAGGGTTAGTGATTATAAATTGACTCCCATTTAATATTTTTTGGTAAATGAGGTAGACAACAAAATCGAATTTTAAGGCATATCATGTAATTTTTATGTATAAAGTGTGTTTATGAAAAGTTCATATGACCATGGGTCCGCAGATGTTTGGTTTTCCAACTACAGGATGTCAAAAAAAATTTTTTTTTCAGTAATTGCGAAACAGTAAGAGATTTTTAATTAAGGTTTAGCATAACCTCGTAGGTATTTAAAGGATACATTTTGGCAGTTTTCAACAGTCTTTATTTCTACCATAGGCGTATGTATGGGTAACCATCCCTGACTCTCTTAATACAAAAATACTATGCCACCGATTTTTAAAAAAATTACTGGCTTCAGCGTTATTCAAATACTATTTTGATGCGCGCCTCTGGCACCTCTAGTCCAGTTTTAGTTGGAATCAAAATTGCCTAGAACTTTGATCCTTGAATCACTTTAACAAATACAGTTATAATAAATAACAACCTGCATCTCAAAAATAGGCCATTTGAGGACATTATTTATTACAACTATTTGCTTAAACTGATTCAAAGAATCGCTTTTAAATAGTTTTGAGAAGTCATGATTCCAACGAAAACTGGACCAGAGCAGCGGTGCCAGAGGCGTGCATCAAAATGAAATTTGTTTTTTTCTCAAAAACGAATTGACATATCACAACATACAGAGGCATTTTTTTTGTGTATTGCTAAAGATTTTTTTTAAATCAGTCGAGCACTTTTTTTTTTATTAAGAAAGAGAGTGATGGTTACCCATAGTTGAAATAAAGACTGTTGAATACCGTCAAAAAATAGCCTTTAAGTACTTATGAGGTTGTGCCAAATCTTATTCAAATAACTTTTAATGTTTCGGAATTACAAATATATATTTAATATTTTAACATCCTGTATCTATAAAATTCTCAGCTCATTTTTTTTACAAAAAATCCCCCGTTAAACGTTGACCCATGTTTTTTTTAAACACCCTGTATATACGTAATCGGTAAAACAATATTCAAATCAAAGAAAAGTAATTAAGTTAAAATATTTTTTGCCAAGGCCAGTGATTTAATTTATGTGACTAATATTGAGGAAAACCACTTATTTGATAAACATACTTTTTTTTTAAAATACCGGGTATTATGGTCTTAATATTTCTTGTTTTCTTTTATATTGATCCCTTAATTTTTATTCGATACTTTGCATGGTTTACGAATTATTTAACAAAATCTCCAACATGATGATCCAGTTGTAAATAAATAGCCACTTTGCTTAATAACTTGTAAACGGTGCAAAACATCAAAAAGAAAATCTGAGAGATCAAAAAATGACAAAATAGATTTTAGTTCGATGTAAAAATGGCACAATTGCCCATTTTTAACATGATTGTTATGCGATCACTCCGACAATATCCCGAATGTCTCCTGAAAATTACATCCAAATTGGTCAAACCATCGCGGAGCAATCGATGTACATGCATAAGAAAATACATTAATACTTTAACACATCGTTCATCGAAAGCATGTCCAATGTTTTGGACATAAATTGATTTACAATCTGTATAATAACAATTAAATATTTTATTTCTCTTGTAACGGAAACAGAAATAAAAATATTTCTTTGTCCTAGTGTATTTTGCTCAATTTTTTTTTTGGTAATGCGGCGAATAACAAAACAATAGCTTATTGATTCTCAAAACCCAAAAAAAAACGAGTTTTAAATTTAGAAAGCTTTATCAAAATTAATTGACTCGGTTTCTAATGAAGGTAGTTTTTATATTAACACAAGTAAAAGGAAAAATACATGACAGTGGTTGACGGTATCATTTTGCTTACCAATTACTATCATTTGTAACAAAGTATCTAGAGCCTTCATTTAAGTTTATTTTAAAAACCAATATTTCTTATTATAAATTACGAAGTTTATTCTTAATGAACAATAATATTTTAATCAGATTGGTTGCAACAATATGCAAGACAGTAAGCAAACAATGGGCACACATACGAACGAACTTTCCCAATAATTTTTCAAAAGTCAACAGATGACATATCCGGTGCATGCGGTGGCGATAAGCCATTTCCTGTAAAAATGATTGCGACAAATTATTGTCGAAGGCGCCTTGAGACGCTCGTCCATCTCGTAATGCCATCGTTGTTGGTTGGATTTAAATTATTTCTTGTCCTTTATTCCACCGCAACAACAATAAAGGTTATTGTACTACACATTTTCACGGTTCGATTTTTTTAAAGGAACGCGATTGTAATCAATGTCGACGTTGTGCTTTCAATGTCAGTTTTTTTTTCGACTGGTGATATTGAATTAGCAAGTCTATAAATAAATTATAATTTTTTCCAAAGTCATATACTTTTCGCCGGAAGAAGAATTGAATAGGTGCTTAGTAACCAAAAATTTGTTCTGATTTAATCCTCTAATTGCAAAATAACTAACAAAATGTCTGAAGATGTAAAGCTATCATTATCTAGAGCAAGTAAGACGTGCTCTTCGCTTAAAATACTATTTTTTTTCTATTTAAAAATCTATTTTTGCTTCCCTCCTAAAAGGGAAGTATTGTAATCGTAAAAGAATAACCCTCCAAGATTTTTTTAAATCTTTACGTTTCAGGGTCCCTAGATTCCCAAAAACATGTTTTCTCAATTCCGATGGTCTGTCTGTCTAACAATGATTACGGTTCACTTTCAGTACATTTTCTGACTCTGACCCCTAGACTGGCCTGTAAATTGTCGTATCCTCTAGAGAATATAAATAAGATATTTCGATTATGTATATAAGTCGTTATAGCATACCGGCGTGTGATGTTGCCAAGTCTACGTTTTATCTAAGTTTAGATAAATTATGCACAATCTGGCAACACCGCATGGGGTGTCTAGGGATGAACACTCCTCTACAAAGTCTCAGTCTACGGTTTAAAATAACGGAGATACAGGTTCAGCTGTTTATCGAAAGGCCCTGTATACAAGAATTATGTCGTCGCTTCTAGTTTCTAGAAAATACCATATGTCCGGTATATATATATATATATATATATATATATATATATATATATATATATATATATATATATATATATATATATATATATAAGCAGCCAGCCGCCCGTCGCAGGATCAATATTGGATATACGAGCGAAGTGAAAAGAACTAGCGAATAGTGAAATCATTGTAGTAGTGCTGCTGTTATTTTCGCTGTGTGTAAACGATGTAGTCGAGATCCTGTGTGAACAAACCGAACAATTTCGGCTCACTGATAAGCCTACAAGTTATATTGTGCGTGTAAAGCTGGCGATTAAGATAAAACTTGGGCTCCCAAAATTTGCTGCCACACTTGCTCATGAACCTTAACATGATGACTACCGAGGTACTCACAAAGCTATGAAATTTGGAGTGTCAATGATTTGGCGGGAACCTCAGAAACATGTTGATGATTGATATTTTTGCTTAGCAAAAAAGCTGGGATTTTCTAAAAGCAATTATAAAATTAAATATCCCTTTAACCATATACCTCATGACGCTGCTACAATATCGGTTCCTAAGCAGACTATGTGAGGAACTAAATCGGGTTACCCTTACTATTCCTACTAAAAAAAAAGATTAATAAACAAGGAAGTTCTGGTTAAAAGAATTTACCGATTATTTATAAATTTAGTTCAAAACTCTAAATAATATTTGGGGTGTCAGGTTTCCAATGTCTTGTGCTGTTATTTTTTTGATAATGCACGAGTGAAATATTTTCATTCAATAAGAATATATTAGTTAAGATATTTCCGAGGATATTCCACAATCATTCGGCATTGATATTTCCGATGAGTCTGGCGCCAGTGCCTTTCTATTAATAAATTACCAGAACCCACTAGAATACACCGCACCGTAGATGTTGTAATATCCAAACACACATACCAAATATTGTATTAAATTAAATATCGCGAGTAAACGGTAAGTGAAGTGCTCTCGTCTAAATTCACAGGTAAAGGTATGCTGCTACCCACCGTGGATTGTGACACGCGGTGGTACCATTGACCAAAATTATGTCACATTCCTGATGGGAAAATATGGTAATGATACTGCGCGACCTCAACATTTAACAAACCATTAATAATAATTGGGCACTTATCTGGCCAATAAATTCTTTTGGCATGTCACGCAAAAAGTACCACGGATAAATAAATACGAAATTATTTATAGTCTTTGATGTAATTCGACTAATTAATAAATGGAGGATATTCAACTTGACCCACTCACTGGTGACTTATTATTAGCCAGCGGCTTTTGATTGTGGAGCCGCTGTTCGTGCACTCAGATTGATGTATGTTCTTGTTCCATTTGATGACCAGTTTGGTTATTGTGCATTTTATGATATAGGCAAAAACGCAAAATCAGGTTGGGAACATGGCCAAGATGTGGCTTAAACTTTTTGGATTGAACTAATGCGACAGATAAAATGACGGTATTGTTTTTAAGTTAATTTGTTTTATTTCAACTACTTTTGCTACCATAAGATGTACTTCTTCACCGAGTATAAATCTACTTCATTTATCCCACAATAACCCCGTGATAATGTCTGTTACTTTCATTTGAGAGGTAACAACGCCATTATTTATTCAAACTTAAATCTAAATTGATTGTATCGTGTTTCTTGTGAGGTATTCCAAGGGTGTTCTTCAGTGTTACGAAAGTATTTTTTTCAGAAAAACGGATATTTTTTGTTAGAAAGGGTATTCTAGTGTAAAACATTTAAGCAGCTGTTCATCTCTCGATACACTGTGTTCCTAAAGTCATGTCCATACTGAAAAAGGTAAATGTCTGGCCTTTTGTATAAACATGTGTCCTAAACTGTTTTTGCTTTTCGAGATACTGGATGTCAATTTTTATCAGCCATATTTAAAAATACAACGAACCAATCGGTTTGCTTGTATTGGTAAGGAGGGCCTATTTAAAATAATAAAATTATAATTAACATAGAAGCTTTTACAAATTTGGTCAATTAGGCAAAAATGGATCTTAAAAATCGAGTTAAAATTAGACCGTATCAAATTGAAATTATTATCAGACGTTTCACCTTCGATTGCACGAGGCATTTTTAAGGATCTTTGCTATACGGGATCTGAATACTAAAAGATTGTGAAGCAAAGATGTAAGAAGGTGCCTCGTGCAATTAAAAGCGAAGCATCAGATAGTAATTCCAATCTGACAAGGTCTAATCCTAATTCTATTTTTATTCTTTCTTAAAAGTTATGATTATCCAGTTGATATTTATAGAACAAAAAAACTATTACGGTTTTTTTTAAATAGTAAAACTTTTTTGCTTTGTTTCGTATCTTGCTTCGTTTTTGAAGGAAAAAAAAATAAAAATTAAATTTTTACTACATGTCTGGACAACCGAAAATGTTTATTAGATTACACAGGATCTGTTCAATTATAATTAAAAAGACTTTTTTAATATCGACTTTCCCAAAAAAAAGTAATTCTTCATAAAAATGTTTGCAATAGACATAGTTTTTTTTACAATTAATAGTGACTAAATATGTAACATGAATGCGACATTTAAAATTTTCGATTTTGGTATTACACAAAAACTGCACATCGAAGAAAAAATTTAAATTGCATATTTTTTTCTCAAATTTTTACACTTTTTAATTCGGCTGTCTCAAAAATTTTGATTTCACATTTTTTTTTGTTTTGCCTACTTACGTTTACGTATATTTTTAAAGCATCCTGCATATTGCATGCATTTTTTTTTATATCTAAACTTATTATTTTAGAAGTAAAATCTTTTATATAAAATAACTTTGTTTACTAAAATCGATACTTAACACACAAAAAGTTTTCTATTTATTAACTAAAATGGAACAAAAGCTAAATAGGTATTCATTACTGATAGTTCCAAATACACTGTTTATTCCATTTCTTAAATTAGTTGTTCCTATAGGCTACAGGAGGAAGTCACATTCAATAATAATTACTATAAGGTAATTTTAATGTAATCGTGATGATAACGCTTTTTTTTCTCGAAAACGAAGAAAGCTATATACGAAAAAGGGGAAAATAAAAAAAATACATCTTTAATTGTTTAACCTCTAAAAAATTATTACTTATAATTTATTATATTTAATTCATTCAACTTGCAAATGATTAGAGATAGTTACCATTTGAAATAATGAAAAAGTATTTCAAAGGCTTCTGCAGAAATCAAGATAGCGAGAAACGAAGAAGAACTGAAACATGTAAAGAAATTAACGACATGAGAATAATAATTTTAAAAATATCATTTTGTCGCTTATGCATTTAATATGCAAATCAAAGTTAAATAGTGATCTTAAATGTATGCTTTCGTTAGTTTTTTAAATTTTTCCCTCTTATTTAGGGATGATTGCATTTCTTTCGGAAGCATGTTAAAAAAATTAGGAACAAAATATGTAACTATGCGTTGTGTATGCAATTTATAATATAGAGGTGTTTTAACAGTGGTTTTTGACCGGGTATTATATACAGTTGGTACATTTGGAAGGACGTTTTCAATTTTATACAGAAAATTTAGACAACTGTGAATAAATAAGCCCCTCAATGGAAGAATGTCAGACTCTTTATACAGAGTATTTGTTGTGTATCTATGAGTTTTTTTGTTCATAATTTTTATAATAGTGTTTTGGGTAATCATCAGTTCATGCAAAACATTACTAAAAGCACCACCCCAGACAATCAAACAATATCTCAACATTGATTCTACCATCGCATTATATATCATTTTTAGTAATTTTTTATTTAATATCTGTCTCAATTGATAGAACCTATAACAGAGTTTTTGACTTTTGATGAAATATAATGACAGTGGTCCTCCCTGATATTAAATTTTTTAACGTTGCTAATTTGTTTGCAATCACACCGGTCAATAATACAGTCCTCTCTGTGAATTTTAAGTGAATTATTTACTGGTCTATCAGACGCCGTTCTGGATAATGCGATGCATTTAGTTTTTTCAATGTTTAGACTCAAGAGGCTATAGTTAAGCCATTCAAGCATGCTCACGAGACCGGTCTCCGCTCTCCGATATATATCAATCCAGTTGTCGCCCTCAAACAGGATGGCTGTGTCATCTGCAAAAGAGATGACCGTTGCATTCGGTATTATACGGCCACTTTCGTTGATGTATATCAGTCCCAAAACCGTGCCCTGTGGCACTCCCACGAACAAAATACCAGGCTCACTAAGTTCACCGTCAATTTTAACCCTTTGAGTTCGAAATGACAGATAATTTTGAAATAGTTTAAGAGGGTTTCCTCTAATACCCAAATATTCGAGTCTGTTCAACAATTTTTATGACAGACAGTGTCAAAGGCCTTAGCGAGGTCAATGAAAACCGTTAATGTTTTTTTGTCAGAATTAAGATTATTATTAATTTGGTTAATTAACTGAAAAACTGCATCCTCAGTACTTTTTCCACTCCTGAATCCAAATTGTTTATTGTAGAATACTTTATTGCTTTCAAGAAAATCCGTTAACCTTTTTTTCACACTTTTTTCGAACAATTTACGAAAATTGTTTATTAACGAAATCGGCCTATAGTTACAAGTTTTCTGTCTGCTTCCTACTTAAAAACTGGAATAATTATAGAGGTCTTCCAATCTAAAGGTATCTCACACTGCGAAAAACATAAGTTAATTATATATAATAAAGGTTTAAGAAGGTAAGTATGTATACTCTTAATGGTTTTTACTATAATACCATCCTCACCAGGTGCAGAATCATTTTTTAAGGAAGAAATGTGATTAATTAGTTCCGTTTTTGTAACAGGAGTTAAAAAAAAGTCTTTTTATTTACAATCTTTTCAGAAAAAAGTTTATTGAAAATTGGAATGTTTTTTGCATATCGGTTCCTATGTCAGTAAAGTAGTTGATAAAAATATTAGCAATATCCTTTCAATTTGTTGTAATTTCGTTAGCAGTGTTTAATACTTCTCTTATATTCGGTTTTTGTTTAGTTACGTTTACGGCTTCATCCATAATTTCCCAAATGTTTTTGAAATTATTTTTATTTTTATTTAATTTGTATTTATAATAACTGTTTTTCGCATTCTTTATGATTTTAGTAAGAAAGTTGCTATAAGTTTTATACCGTTTATGCTTTTCTTGAGAACATTGTCTATTTAGTTCAAGTCTTTATTTATCTCTATGTCGAATCGACTTCACTATTCCCTGTGTAATCCAAGGTTTTAATTTTGTATTTTTATTAGTAGAAGTGAATTGTTTAGTACATTGATCAATATAGGCAAGTACCTAATCTTTTTATAAAAACATTATAAGTCTCTTCCACAGACTTTTTATTATAAACTTTTTGCCACTGTTCTTGTGTTAATAAAGAAATTAATTTATTGGTGTCTAATTTAGTCATAAATATACAAGGTTCTCTTTTAATTTTATTATTTGCTACATGGTATATATTTATAGCTATGGGGTAGTGATCAGTTAAAGAGATATGAAAAATAAAAGAGTTTAATTCTAATATGCTTTCTATACTGTTTTGTAAAAAAATAGTTTCTAAAAAATATCTAAGAGACTGATTTTTTTAAAATCTCTAGACGAACTTTTTACGTATACTATATATATTCAAATACTGTTCTTTCCCAAAATAACTGACACCAACCTGCAAATATTTCCCCAAATTCTTCCTGCCGACCGGCGTCCTGGACGCAATCCCTTTGTCCGAATGCAGATAACTTCCCAGGGGCAAGGCCACGTACCCTTCACAGTTTCCCAATCGATCACTATTATCACTTTGGTCACTAGACAACGCACTGCCGTTCACTTGATGATCACTAGTTAAGCTATTGTCGCCATCAATCACCGAAAAACTGCCGGAGTCGTTTTGGTGATCATCCGCGTTTTGTCCGTTACTATCACTAGAATGGTCTTGTTTATCGTCACTAGAATGGGTGATGTGATGGCGCTTGCAGCGCTCGGTGGTGGTGCGCGAGAATAGGTACGATTGGTTTTTGGTCATCGTTCTGGTGATGTGGAGGTTGTTGGTGCTAATCACCAGTTCCGAGTCCTGTAGATTAGACAGCATTTTGTGAACACCTAGAAAAAAGGGAAATATTCAATTTCATAGTGATATAGCATCTTAAGTTCTTGTCAACATAATAAACATGCTTGAACAAAATTATTGCACTATTAAATTTATAAATTTGGATACATTGTATGTCAAATAGATAGTTTCGATACATTACAAACAATTCTCATCTTCATCCAAAGAAATTATTAATTTAAACCAGTAGGTAGTAATTTATTACCAGAAAAGTATCTCATTTTTTTATTTATGGACACTTACAAAAACGGAAAGTCCTAATGTTCAGAGTAGACATTTTGTCGTGTTCCTATTTTAAACCAGTATAAAATTTTTACTATTCAATATATTAAAATTAGCCAAAGAACAAATTATAGTTTTGGTTACCAAGCTTTGCTCTGGCATCGCATACTGTATAAAATACGCACTCGTTTAAAAAAATATGTTAATATTTTTTGCATGAAATTATTATAAATTCATGTGATATTTTGATTGCACTACAAAAAATAAGCATTTTAATATACCACATACCTAATTTTAAATGTTTTTGAACTATTCATGTTTTAAAATTAAGAATTTTAGATTTTAAAATGTTGTAAAATCTAGAACGCTCAATTAGAGTAAAACCGATTGCATTATACGGC
Organism: Kuschelorhynchus macadamiae; assembly: GCA_030620095.1. NCBI lineage: Eukaryota > Metazoa > Arthropoda > Insecta > Coleoptera > Curculionidae > Kuschelorhynchus > Kuschelorhynchus macadamiae. Next base: position 144,380 of record JAUTXW010000169.1, read on the forward strand.
TTTTCTATGGCATATGATTATGTCATTGATCTGCCTGTGCCTGAACATACGTCCCGCAATTTTTTGCAGTTTAGCCCAAGGAATATCTACCGTTTCGCCACAAGTGCAGATATGTTGTTCACACACAGGTAAACCGAATGAAAGGATGAATCTACCAAAATATTCCCCAAACATACAGAAACAGACATTACTTTCAGAGCTTTGAAGAGCAAAAAAACGTGCCCTGTCTTTTATATCCTGACTATGCGCTATAAGGTTACTGAGGAGAACCTGAAAACTTTAAATCCAAATTTTTCTAGATTGCAAAGTGAAAGCCAAGAATTTAAGGCAAATTTTGAGTCAACGTCAGAACAATTTAAGATAATTTTAGGTAAAATCTTACATCGTTAACCGAACTTAAAAACGCGGAAAAACAAAATGTGGATGAATCTCGAATAAAGGCTATCAAGTTTAACAGAAATTTTGAGGAGAATTTTTAAAAACTGAATCATATTCGAAAAGAGCGGTTGGTGTATTCCGACAAATAGCACAACTTAGTAAGGATGTTATACAGGGCATTGCGTGAGATATTTTATATTCTCAGAAAATCGATATAAAACATTATTTTGTTTAAAGCTTGACACATTTTATCATTTAAGAAAGGGTATCCTAATAAACTGCCACTTTTCTAAATTTAAAACATATCATTGAAGCATCGATTTTATTAGAAATAACTGAAATTCCGCATTTTTTGTAATTTATTTTTAACCCAATATCCGAACTTAAATTGATTATTTAAGTCCTAGTCGTCCAAAACTGTAAAAATATTTTCAGCAATTGTTCCATCGACTAAATACCATAAATTAATTTCAGAGTGAATAGTTTTACTATAGGATGAATTGTTCTTCATAGCATTGACAAATAAAATTTAAAAAAATTGAAAAATATTCCTTAGTTCTAGAAAGAATTATGTCCATATTTACCATATTAAAAGCATTAAAATAATCGATTTTTAGAATTACTTTAACAGAATTATAAGAGCGAATATCCATAAGCCAAATAAAGGTGGGAGCGGCATAAAACTCCTGCAGCAGGCTGCAGGCGTTTGTTCGGTGGTTATAGAATTAATGTAAATTAGTGCGTTTGGATAGAATCGAATCGAAATTAGCTTTAAGATACAGGTACATAACTGTTTTTTAAGATAAAAAAAATATATTCAAAATCTTATAAATTCATGTTATTTCCCCTAAGTATTAAAAAACGCTCCAAAGCAATGAATAATTAACATCATAAAAAGGTTTAAAAAATGGCCTATGGTATTTCTCCAAAAATTAATGTTGTCTGTTAAGTAGTTAAAGAAGAAAAAAAACTTTGACCTGGATTTAGTTGGGATTGGCATACGGAAATAAAAAAGAGTAATACAGGACGAAACTTTATTGTAAAATCACACATTTATTAAAAAAGTTAATTCTTCTGCCATAAAAGACCTGGCTCCTTTAGGAATCTTCTTAAAAAATAGAACTTTAGAATGGAATGAGGACTTTAAGAGTGAAAAGTACATTATAAGCAAGTTATTATTAAACTCGAATTTCCGTTCGATATGCTTTGATGATTTTACCAATTAATAATAATAATAGTTAACAAAAGCCCCAATTTAGTACGCAGAGAAGATATGAGGCTTTTTCCAAATCACGTTCCTTCTAAAAAAATGATAATAGAACTCCATAGAAAATTAATTGAAAATGGTAGTCTCCAAAATATTAAAAAAGCGTGTAGAAATCCAACTGTTTTAAATGAAGACAATGAAATAAATATCTTAGGATATTATGAAGCGAGTCCTACAACGTTAATTAATCATGTTCATGGCCGTAGAAGACTAGAATTTTGTAAGTAATTTTTAAAAACATACATGGAAAATAACGAATTTTTCAGAAGCATACTTTGGAAGAATGACAGTTCCTTACAACAAGAAGAGGAAGCGATCGACAAAACACCAGGTATTGGTCAATCAGATTCAAGAACGAGAATTTAATCAGTAAAGATACCAGTCAGTTAAAGTTATTTTTATAAAGCAACAATTAACGGGTTATAGATATTTAGAGCTTCTTCAAAATCAAATTTCAGAGTTTATTGACAACCTCTCAATAAATGTTGCTTGGATGGAACATAACTTGGCAGCAGGGTGGTGCACCGGCACACAATATTTGACCTGTTCAAGAGTTTCTAAGTACAGATTATCCTCAAGGGGGATAGATAATGGGAGAATCATACCTTGGCCGATGAATAGTTCGAATCTCACCATAATAGATTTTTTTGGGACAGGTCAAAAAATTTAGTGATACAAATACAAATCTGTATTATAACACCAAAGAACTGAAAAAAATAACAAATGCCATTGACGAGCTAAAACAGTCGCCTGGCATTCTTTTAAATTCGATGGAATATGGAGTTAAGATATTTAAAAAATGTGTTGAAAATATGGTCATATCCAGTAGTTTTTTTAGATTTAGTTTTATTGTTTGAATTAATTATTAAAATTTATTTTTTACTAGCACGTTATATCAAACTGATTGTTTTTATCATAAAAAGGTAACCACTTTGGACGTTTTAATATCGATCTAAATTTTTGAGCAAAAATCAAAAACCACTAAGTGAAATCATAAAGTATGCTATATTCCTAGAATCAAAATAACATGGGTTATCCGACAGAATAAAAATTCACCATTACTAATTTCCATTTTAAAAAAATGCAAGTAAGGATTATAATTTTTTTTTATTAGAAATGCTGCTAATTGTCGTTTGCTTCTATCCTCTCCGGAAAATAGGTACTGAATATTCTTAAAGTAATGTAAACCTCTTCCTCGATTGCATTTGTAAGATTTTTAAGGAAACTAAAAAGATACTCTGGCTGGAAGGCATGTTCAAATGCTTCACGATATTTCTATACAGACTTTGTGACTATGGAGATAATTATCTATTATCTATTCTCTGTTTATTTAACTGTTGCGTCTCTTACTAAATCAGGCAATTGTTTATTTTTTGAGAGGAAATGAGTGAGTAATAAAAGATATTTGATTTGATTGATGTATGTTTAAATTAAAATTCGAAATTTAGTTCATTACTCTATACTTAAATCAAATTACTGTAATTTTTTGAGCAGAAATCAGTGCATTCTAACAGATATTTGGTTCGTTTTGATGCTAAAAACGTAATTCCATATTTAAATTATAATTTATTTATACTAGTCTGTTCACTCACCTGGTGAAATAATATCTAAACTCTCATTACTCCTATTCAGGCCTGTTGCTTTCTCACTACTCCTGAGACTCCTGTACCCGAAGCGACACCTCCTGGGCCCGAGAGTTTCCTCCGAGCTGAATTTCTTGCTGATCTCCTGCTCAGGAACGTTGCTCAGAATTTTCTGAACGCACGGCGACAAATATGCAAAATTGCCGAGTTGATGGGATCGTTTCGGCGTAGAGGTTCTGTGCGGCTGCTCTGACTCAGAATTCTCCAAGTTTTTCTGATGTAGGTAGGCATCGAATGCTCCCATAATACTGGGCATCAGGTCCGGAGACGATCCTGAAAGTAAAATAGACCATTTAGCAAGAAAAAGTAGATGGAAGTACCAAAGTATCACTACACGAAAGACGTCTAGAGATTCTGAAACGTAAAGATCTGAAAAAATCTCGAACGGTTACGATACTTCCCTTTTACGAGGGAAGTAAAAATGAAAGTAGTGATTTACTAAAACCAATATAATGGTTAATAGATACATAATTTCTTAAATTATCCCTTATTGTATAACTTGATTATGGTATTTCTATAAAAACTTCCCATTTAAAATATGTACGGCAGTGAATAATAAAACTAATAACTTAAATGTTGTTTAGGAAACTATGAGTCATACTCTAATATACCTACAATCTGCTAATGAATATGTAGCGATAAACTAAAACGGTCAATTACGTCACGATATGTTTACAGAACGGATCTAAAGGTCATTACGGAATGCCAATTATTGCAATATTAATTATTTACATTCGGCGTATTTAAAACAGCCGATTTAAAAATCGTAAGGTCAGAGATTGAGTATCGCGTTCAGATGGTCGAACGGTTTTAATTATTCAGAAAAAAAAATGTGTTCATAACATCGAAGGTATATTCCAGAATAGCGAATTATCGTGCCGACTGAACAAACAGCAGCGTTGACCTTAGCGTATAATATTAATCAGCAGTTCATGCTAAATTTCTGCCTTTTATTCCGATATACGACATATACTATTTGCAATAAATACTGTTTTTATCTAGATTGTGTAATGGCACAACCATACTTGGTAATTTGCGATTTTAAAAACGTCAAGTTAAATGTAAAAGTTGTTTTTATAAAAAACGTTTTATTTATTTACTTTGATGGCAAATAAATTTGATTTTGTTTTAACACAGGGTTTTCAGTGAGCGAACAATTCTTCACAAAAACAACTTTTAATTGAGTTCAAACATTGCACAAACATTAAGTTCTATAGTAGAGAAACTACTAACAAATATTTATTTATTATAAAACAGTTATAACATACTACATCATTACTCATTACGTACTCCTATACTGTTAAATGAATCCCTCTGTCAGGTTACTAGAAGTGTGTCAAAAAAGGCGTCATTTTTCTTATTTAACGTGAACCGACTTTCCGACGATTCGTTCACGTTAGCGTGGAGGGAGCAACGGCCATTTTACATATATTCTGCAAGAAATGAACTAATGAATTATCTTCAACAGTTTAACGACGACTGCTTTTGGTTAGTCACTTTCAGAGTATTGAAAATTGCAAACCAACAGTAAATGTGATCGATACAAATGAAATAGTTTCAAAGGCATGAAAACAAGATATAGATATTCCGCTTCTATTGGACTTGATTTGAAATTAAACCTTCACCCCCCTATTCACTAAAAAGTTTTAAGAGATAAACCAGGTCTAGTTGACATGGCACTTAAAACTCATAGTGCGCCAGTTATGTTTCGCTAAGATAAGAAAAAATGTTTGTTCAATTGTTAAAAATTTCATCTTAAACCAACAAATGTCAAGTTAGACCTGATCTAAATTTAAACCTCTTTAGTGAATACGGGAGTCAGAGTTCAGACCCATATTAAGTTGCCATTTTTGGCAGTTTAACAGCTGTCAGCTCTAAATGTAAAAACGTGTATATCCAAAATACTATGTGTGTACGGAAAAACGCTAATCTAGTAATAAGAAATTAAAATTAATATCTAATATTATTAGTTTTTGAAATAAAAGTATATCTTCACCATTAAAGAGATGTTTTACCATCTTAAAACGAAAACGATAACTTACCTCTGAACCAATAGATTATGCAACGAGAACGAGCTTACCGAGGTGTGGTTAACTAAAAATATTGTTTAATTCCACTACAGACAGACAGTTTTGTTGATGTAGACAACGAACTAGCACTCAAATAATTGTCTTCAGAAAAATGTTATGTAGATAGGAGATGTTAAACAACTATATAAAGAGGAATATGAAGAAGCCTCAGAAAAAATAGATATGTACCCCACAGTGAGGCAAAATCAGATATCGAGGCAATTAATATTAATAAAGCATTTCAAATTTGTCGTAGAAACTCTTGGATAGAAAAAGATGGATTCGGTCACAGCATCCCGGATAAACTCGGTTAAAAACTACGGTTTTTTAAAAATAAATTTAAGTTTGTTATTTATTTTTGTTAATTGCAAACTTTTCACTATCTCCCTTGAAAATATCTGAGTGAGAGCTATACTGTTCGAGTATTTTAATACTCACATGACTGATGGATTATTCTATATTCCAACAGTGTTGCTAGTCGACTTCGATCGTAATACATCTATAAATATTTTAATTGATATATTACTCTACCTACTACCCTTTCACTAAATCAACATTTTTTAGAAATCTTGCGGCATTATTAATTTTAAATTTATTACCATCTTAGTTAAAGTGATGTCCTTTTTTGTCGTTCGATTTCCAGGATCCTGATCTACCACTATATCCTGAAATCTATTACTATTTTAACAGCTCTTCTATCACTATTAACCAAAAAGTTCTAGCAACACTGATATTCATTCATTGTTTGGGTCTTAAGATAAGCGTTTCTATTGATTTTGCTTTTATGGGGGGGTCACTCAGAAACCCTGAAGCCAATATTACTTACCTAAAAGGAAAATATTGTAATCCTAAAAAAATCACCTTCCTAGTCTTTTCTAGATCATTATGTTTCAGGGTCCCTCAATGCCGAAAAACATGTTTTTTCTATTCCGTCGGTCTGTCCTTTCGCGGCATAGCTAATAAACTACTTATTGATAACCTCTTCTTTTATGAAAGCCGATTAAAAACTCAAGAGACAACGTACTTACTTGCATAGATACATTATCAGATTTAAAATGCAGCTCATTATTTTCTGTAAAAGATTGGGTGTAGAACGGGTAATGGGTCTTAAAAAGTAAACGTTTGGAGGTCGACATCGTAATAATAACACACCAAGAATTGCAAGCTTTGACATTTCAGTACAACGGCGATGGTAAGACGCATGTAACCGGGATATTTGTGTTTATTTTGAGACTTCGGTATTCGATCTGGTGCCGTATAAGGCGAATGGCCATATTTTATGCTGACTTGTTTATGTTTTTGTTGCGAATTAAGTAAAAAACGGCGATTAGCGAGATTCGAGCTGAGGTAAAACGTATTGCATAAAGAGTGGACAAAGATATTTTGCATGATCTTAGACAAAGGGGTAATAATTAAAATGGAGACTATGGCGTCTTCCTGAATGTCTTTTGTCTGGTTACGAGTAATAACTAAAAACCTATTTCGAAATATTTGGTATAATTAACAATTATTACTTTATATCATTACAAATTTCCTTTACCCGGAACTTCCCTCGTTAGGAATGTGACCCAATTAAGTTTAATGCATAGTCATTTAGTAACACATACAGTATTGACCATAAGTGGATCAACAACAATTTAAAAGCACATATTTTATTTTTTAACACCCAATATTTGGCCGATAAACAATAATAATAACTTTTTACTTCTTAAGACGGGAAGGTACTTAGTATAGCCCCCAGATTTCCATTATTTTATATGATTTATTTTTTAAGCGTAAAAATTAAAGTTTTACAGGGCATAAGTGGATGAACAGAACAAAAAATTGGTAAAAAAGATAATTTAACTTTTCAGAATTATTGACAAATCCACATTCATCCATGTTTCCACCAAAACCTCGAAGAACTGGTCCCGATTTGTAAAAATTTTGCTTCGAACTTTTTATTTTGTCCCAAAGGTTTTCAATGGGATTTAGGTCCGAGTATTGGGATGGCCACTTCATGAGAGGAACCATTTCTTCACACAGAAAATTTTTGACAATCCTAGAGGCATGTTTTGAGTCGATATCATTTTGAAAATGAAATAAAAGTGGAATTTTCTCTTCTACATACGGAAGCATTTGGTTTTTAAAAATATCCTTGTAAAGAAACCTCTCCATTATGCCTTCTTTTCTAAACAATGGACCCATACCGTATCCTGAAAAGCATTCCTAGATCATGACAGATCCTCCACTATGCTTTACAGTTGGGCGAGTAGACTTTTGCTGCAATCTAATGTTTGGAGGAAGTCATAAATATCGAATTCCGTCGGAAGAAAACATATTAAATTTGGACTCGTCACTAAAGCACACACGCTTCCATTTTACAACTGTCCAGTATTGATGATCTATGGCAAATTTTTAACTAAAAGTAAAGGTTTTTTCTCAGGTCCTCTGAAGAATAATTCGGTCTCCAACAGCTTTCGTCTTATAGTTCTTAAACTGATCGATAGCATTCCAAGTTCCTCATTTTTCACCTTTACTTCATTTAATGACAGAAAGAGATTTTGACAAGAAATATGTTTGATCATTCTTCTAAATCTAGGACTAACATTTTCTGGACGACCTGGCTTCTTTTTTATTGAAACATCTCCGCGTTCTCGATATCTTTTAATAATCGTGCATACAGCATACAACAGACCTTCTCATTTTAAACTGCCTAACAATATCTCATTGATGATTTCCAGCCTGGTAAGCAACTACAAATTGACGAAATCACAATTTGTATTAACCACAGCTCAAACGGCTGATGGTTTTTGCTACACTTTTAAAACAAATGTTGTAAGTATAGCAAAAACAAATAACCTAAAACATATTTTCCACCAAGATACGTAAACAGCAAGAATAAATCGCAGCAGCTTTAATTTATTTGTTTGACAAACCTCGTGCTTTTTTAGCAGGAAATAGACAGGACAATATATTTAATATATATTGAATTCGTTTTTATATATGTAATGTCAGTTAAACTCCAAGTAATAAACTACTTTGCGAGGTTCTTTAAATTGTCATTTATTTTCAAGAGAAAAATTCATCTACGACATGTTGAAATGTAAAATTCTGAAGAACATTCAATTGAAAACAAGCATTAACCATATTTATTTTCACATTGCAAATTATGCAAATATATTTTTGTATAAAAATATGTGTATTTGTTTAAGAGACTTTATATTAGGTTATCAAAATTAAGTTTCACGATCAACGAAACCTTTTAATTTTACGAGATGACGTCTGGCCCGCATAGTTTTTTTGAACACTCCAACTTTCGATTACTTACGATGAACTCATTAAAGATCCTGAACTTAATGGAGCCTTAATTATTAAAAGATCAAATACAAGTGTGGTCTATTTTTCAATTAAGCAGCGTGTAGTGTGGTTTTTTATTTAAATCGTAGTCTGCGTGAGAGAGATTATTATTGAGATCAATGAAACGTTTCCATGAATAAACGGAAATACTTGATTCTAGAAACGTTCTACGAAAACCGTGAGTAATTTATAGCTCGAGCTTATAGTTTGCTTATATTTATATCTTACCTGCCTTTGTAATTATAAATTTTATTAACAAATATTAGGTTTTAGAGTTGCTACACAATGATTTTTAAATTGATTTTATTATTTAATAATAACAAAAGAAGTTATTGGGCTAATTATTTAGTGTGATGGTAATATTCGTGTAGAGTTTTCGAGATATTTTGATATTAATGGCATTTGCAAGCATTACTTTTGATGACCAAAATCCAGGTTATTTTATAAGCTCCAAAACTAAACGCCCAAAAATTGATTTTTAATTCCCTCGTAAAAGGGAAGTATTGTAATCGTGAAACAAATCACCCTCCCAGGATTTTATCAAGATACTTATTCACAGAAAGGAGATACAAGCAGTTGGGTTAAAATTTTTAACATCTTCCAGATATTTTTGTGTGGATTAATTTGCCCTGAGGATATAACAATAAAGTTGCGAAAGGTCGACAATTTAAAAAAAGACTTGTTTTTGTTTATTGGATCTTAACCCCCAAATAATACAACATTCTAACATAACAACAAGAGGAAGGTTAACGAAAACCATTTAGTAGCTTTGTTGAATGTTGAATTCGTCTCAGTGTATCCATATATGATTTAATTTTTCTGCCAAACTTAAAGCTTACGTTGATTTTTGTAAAACATTTTATTTGGCCGCCATTTTGTTTCGCCATCTCGAATTCATTCCGCAACTTTACCAGTTTATCTCTTTAAAACACTTAATGCTTACAAAATATTACCAGTTCATTTTTCTGTAACACATTTGAGGTAAATTGGATAATTAGTTTTTTTACTAATAATTGTTGCGGCATATTCGAAGGTAACAAAAATATTGCCAGGTCATCCTTATAAGAATCCTAATTATTGTCTAAAATTTAAAGTGAATCTGAACAGTAGTTTTTAAGCTTTACCGCGAACTGACAAACAAATCGACAGACGGACCGAAGGAATTGTTAAAATAATTTTTTTGGCCTCTAAGGACACTAAAACATGTAGACATGTAAAACCTGAGAAGGTGATTTTTTTCACGGTTACAGACATTTTATTTGGCCGCTATTTTGATCCGACATCGTGAATTGGTACCACAATTTTACCATACTACAATTAGTTATGGCACACACTTTGAAATCAGTCCATGAAGTACTATTTCAGGCTGAATTTTTAAATATTTTATTAAGCCGCCATTTTGTTCTGCCGCCTTGGATCATACTAAAATGTTACCAGTTGATTTCTAAATAATACGTGATTTTTGTGCAAAATTTGAGATAAATTGAATAAGTAGTTTTTTAGTATTAATTTTTTTAACATTTCATTAGACCGCCATTGGGTTTTGTCATATTGAATTATTACTAAAAGGATACCAGGTCATACTCATATGGCCCTTAATTTCTGATTAAAATTTGAAGTGAACCGGGTAAGTTGTCTTAAGCTATACGGCGAACAGACAGCTCCAGGGAATTGAGAATACATGTTTTTCAGCTTCTAGGGTCCCTAAAATGTAATGATCTGAATAAAATGAGAGGACGATATTTTTTACGATTATTTAGTTTTACAGTAGCTACGTCAAACATGCGACCCAAACCGTTTTTGAAAGCGCGCGCCGCTACAACAACAATTGGTATAATAAAATGTATAATTGTACATACTGCTATCTATGTTTAGGAGGATGAACTACACATACTCAACCTAAAATCAAAAGCCAAACGTTATCTGGCTTGAAATTCTATCACGCAAAAACACAGATGACGCTATCTGAACATTTCGGAAAGAACTTGAAAAATCACAATCCGTATTCGATTGAGTTCAGTCGTTCAGTGTTTAGTCAGTTATGAGTCAGTTGCGATAGAGTTTCGAGTTGAGTTGTGCACTTATTGTTACAACACTTAAAAGTACTTATTATAATTTATTTCGGATACAGTTTTTAACATGTCTCTTTCAAAACCAAGTGGAAGTAAGAGGAAACATGTGGATGAGCATCGTATCTTTCAAGAAAAGTGGGAATTAGAGTTTTTTTGCTGTCAAGTGAAAGAAAAAATTATTTGTTTGATTTGTAATAGTACAGTCGGTGTCCCAAAATTATATAATATAAAACGTCACTATGATATTCATAAAACTATGTTTGGCAAGTATACAGGCATGGTCAGAAACGAAAAGTTAAATAAGTAAAAATCACGGTTGAAAGATATGTTTACACGTACAAAGCAAGAAAATGAATCTGTCCTTCAAGCTGGCTACGTACTGTCGTTGAGTTGATCGCGAAACACTCAAAACCATTTGTTGAAGGTGAATTTATAAAAGAGTGCCTTGTAAAGGCAGCGGAAATTGTAAGTCCAGGGAGCGTGAAGGCATTTCAAAATATATTCTTGTCCCGGAATACTGTCGCTGAAAGAGTTACTGAGTTGGCTGCCGATATAAGTGATCAGATAAAAACAAAATCAGACTCTTTCATTGCATTTTCTATTGCCTGTGACGAAACTACGGATGTGTATGAAGAATTACTGGAACTAGTACCTATTGCATGATACAACTGAGAAGGATATTTTCTATGCTGTTTATGGACTTCTGCAAAAGTACAATTTAGATTTGTCAAAACTGTGTTCCATTGCAACAGACGGAGCCACTTCAATGACTGGAGTAAAAAATGGCTTTGTTAAAATATTACAGAGAAAGATCAGAGAAACGGGTAGTGACAAATCAGATTTTCATTATATTCATTGTATAATCCAGCAAGAAGTTTTATGCTCAAAAGTGATCAAGTTGGAAAGTGTTTTAAAGTCAGTGAAAAAAATTATAAACTTCATAAGGTCACGAGGCCTTAATCAGCGACAGTTTTCTGCATTTTTACGTGATTTAGAAAGTGAGTATACTGGTTAACCATATTATGCAGAGGTGCGATGGCTTTCGTGTTCTATGGTACTCGACCGGTTTTCGAAACTCAAAGAAGTAATACTCGTTGTCATGGAAACTAAAGGAGAAGATGTCAGCTTATTATGCGATGTACCTTTTTTACAAGATCTTTCATTTATGGTAGATATCACAAAACACTTGTCTGACTTAAATACGAAATTGCAAGGACCACGTCAAGTTATTACAGATATGCATGATCATGTGAAAGCTAAAAGTGTAAGATGATGTTGTGAGAAAAACAGTTAGCAAAGGATAATCTGTTACATTTGTAAGGTATATCAGAAAAGCACACACCAGTGTCCCAATATCATACAAAATATATTCAGAGAAAATGAGAAGCCTTCTGGCAGAATTTGAGCAGCGTTTTCAGGATTTTTAGACCCTAGAAAAAAATATTTCTCTATTTCTTGGTCTTTTCACTATCGATATTGATAAAGTTCCCCCTCACTTGCAAATAGAAGTAATTGAGATTCAGTGTCAGACCCATTTAAAACAAAAATTTGATAGTGTTGGTACATTCGAATTTTATAAGTACTTGCCTGTTCAATAGCAAGAAACGAGAAAATTTGCCTGTAAAATCATGTTAATGTTTGGAAGTACCTATAACTTTGAACAACTATTTTCTTTGATGAAAGGAAAAAAATTCTCCCGCAAGATCGCGATTGACGGACGCACACTTGGACGCAGTTTTAAAAATTATTTCCCCCAGTAAATTTGCGCTACAAATAGGCAACTTAATTAAAAACAAAAGATGTCAAACATCTGGTAAAAGAATTTAATGTTTGTAGTTTTTTGTAATGTCCTTTTTATCGGAAATTTGATAAACAGACTTGTCCTATAATAGTACTTTTTCTCAAGATTTTCAGTAGTTTGTCTTCTTGAAGATAAGGTTTTGCGGCCCACCTAGTCGATGGTCTTCATGCTTTTGGCCCACCAGTGACTTTGAGTTTGACATAGCTGTAACTTACACGAATACTTTAATTTTACCAGGGAAAATCGGTAACAGCACATAGTCGTTTATTTATATGTACGACTCACAACTTATTTTATCTTCCATTGTCTTAAGAAATGAAAGGATTCGTCATGGGAAAAGTTCCGGGCAAAACCAACTTACCGATTTTTTTCTTTCCTTCCTGAGAGGGAAGTATTGTAATTTTGTAAAAATTATCCTCCGAGGTTTTCCTCGTCTGAACCCCAAAAAATATGTTCTCCCATTTCCGACACTGTGTCGGTCTGTTGTTCTATCTATACGCGGCATAGCTCAAAAACTATCTATCTGATTGACTTCAAATTTTAGTCATAAATCAAAGGTCATCTAGGGATGAAACGGTTACATTTTGGTGAAAATCCATAATGGCGGAATAAAATGAAGCCCTAACAAAATGTAAAAAAATCATAAGAAACTATTTATTCAATTGATTTGGATAGACTGGTAAAAATTTAGTCCGGATGGCAAAACAAAATGACGGTATAGTAACCATTTTCTGGAATAAATTCCTTTTTTTACCAAAGAAAATAATAATAGACAATAATTTTTTTTAGACTAGTAAATAATGTTATAAAAAACAAATAAATAATAATAATAAATAAATTAATATCCTAAAAAAATTGAAATAAATTACAATTTTGTATGTTATTACCAAAAATAATTATATACATATATAGACTGCATCGTAAGTAGTGGCATTGCCCATAATATAAGTCGAAAAATTAGGGCCGATCTTTTGTGAACTCTCATGTATAGTATCATTCAATAAACGCGCACATATCGTAACAATGGCATCAAAAGATAATTACACGATAAAAATACATTGTGACACCGCTTGAAATTGAAAAAGTAATTTTCTTTTCGTCGCATCTTATCAAGATCGGTCAGAAAATGTTGAATTACCAACGTATTTGATTAAGAAAAGTTATTAAGGCTGGCCGATATTTATTCGTCTTTTTTCCTTTGTCGGTCCTTCTTAAGAATCACGTCTACAATGAGTAAGAGAGTTATTGTTGTTAAGAAAAAAAATGGGAGTGACTCACACGTGTGATAAGGCACGCGCAATGGCTAAGAAAGGTTTCAAAATGCATACAAAGCTCAGGGTCAACAACCGAAAATATTTGGTTATTCTGTTAGAGACTTTAATTCCCTGTTTACAATACTAATTAGATGGGGTTTCGTAATGGGCACAAAAGGAGATATTTTTTTTTGAGTTTGCGTACCGCAAACACGTTTACGCAAACACACAGAAATATACAGATTTCTTAAGAGTTAAAAATTTATTTATATACAATCTAATATGATTTAGGTATCTAATATATAAATATTCTTTAAAAAATTAAATTATAAAATTATACTGTATTTATATTTTATAATTCACCCCTTGAGGTTTTGCTGTAGCATCTTTTTTAGGTAATTTAGTGAAATATTAAACAAATCTAAGTTGTTTTACCCCAGGAGTAAAGCCTTACTATATGGGAGAGTATATTTCATTGTTGGGATCAGAAAATTTATCTGGGACAACAGGGCAGGGAAACTGATCATTGCATTTAATCTCAAAAGAAAACCAATTAATTTTAATGATTTATTAGTAATACACTCAAAGTGAAATAGAAAATTAAGTTTGGTGTTCAGGATAATTCCCAAATCTTTGACCTTGTTTACCAAGCATAAATCTTGACCATTAATATGATAAGCGAAAGTAATTTTAACATTAATTCGGCAGAATTACATAATTTGATATTTGTCAAGATGCAGGTCTAGGTCATTAGTTTTGACCCAGCCAGAGAGGGCATCAAAGTCTGCTTGTACAAACGACAATCTGAAATGCAATTAGTTATTTTAAAAATGTTACAGTCATCTGCAAACAAAAGAGAAGGACATTTTAGGAAAACATCAAGATCATTAATACAAATATTAAATAAAAGCGGACCCAAATGGCTTCCATTTGGTACACCTGAAGTAACTGCACGTCCGACCTCAAAAAAATGTGTTATGTATAGGCAATTTAAACTACATTTTGTTTAAAAATGGGTTCAAAAGGGTTCACGCGCTGCAGAAATACAAAGACATGAGTACGATTTACCATTTCAAATTTTGCAGTAATGAAGACAAAGGATCGATGCAAGGCGGTAAAGAGCCATTTTGTAGAAAAGAAAATTATATGCGACGGCATTTGCGTCAAAAAGTGGTCGAAAAATGGTTGAAAATCGACAAATCTACTTCTATTTTATAATTCTAGATTAGATTTTTTTATAAAAAATCGCATTTAGCGCCCAACTATACATATTTCCCTATTGAAATCAAATTGAAGCTAATACATATCTCTTATAGGTTTAACATAACATTGCAGCGGGGGAAGGCTTGCAAATGATCCATAATACTGCATGCAGTTCCCACTTAAATGAAGTAAAAGTAATAATCGGCTAAGTAGGCATACTCACAAGGCTTTTAAGTTTAGCCATACATTACTTGGAGAGAAGTGATCAGATTTTTACAAAATTTTGAAGCCTTATTTTTTTTTGTTTATATTAAGTAATCAGTTTAGATTTATTTGGCGTCTTTGCAATTTTGGTAAAATAGAGACAGATCGCCCACAATTAGACGATGTCCAGTGAGGCAAGTCTCCTTGTAATCTTTGGATTATGTGAATAGCTTTTCTTTAGACAAAGTGTTGACATGTTAAGGATTGAAGGCTGTGTCCGATTTTCGAAGTGTAAAGGGTATGCAAGTTGGCAGAAGAAAAATATTCTGGAACTCGGAAAAAGAAACCCAATTTTTTTGCAAATGCTGTGGCAATTGAGGTGATCTGATCACGCCAGTGAAGATGTTTCTGAAAAATGAGACCAATTAGGCTAAAAGAATTGGCTTCATTCAAGCATTTAATTACTCATTAGAATGGTATTGGTATTGGGGGACATAGTCATGTTTACTGTTGAGACAGTAAAAATGATTTAGTCTTAGTGACGTTAAACTGGGGATGGTCCCTTGCTCCCCATTCCACGATTTTATTGAGATCCTCGGTTAAGGATAGTCATTAATCTACGCCAATCATCAATTTCAATCTTTGAAAAAGGTTTGGAAAATTGTATGGTGGAGTGAAGTATGCCATTTTGAGCATAGCTGTAAATAAGATTGTTGTAAGAAGATATTTGATATGCAGAAGTAGGTTAGATTTGTACCAGTACTGGACACTGTGCAACACCTGCGTTATTTTTGTGAAAGTCAAATGAATGGCCTTCCACCACCCCAGAAATACATCTGTTTGATGAAAACTTCAATCCAAGTACAACAGTTTTGGAGGGAGACCATAAGCAGAAAGCTTGCTAAGGAAGTGCGTCATGTCATACTTGATCAAATGCTTTGAATATTTCGATAGCAATAATTTATTTTCCAGTTGTGGGTTACGAAGGAAAGATGCTTGTTTTTGTTAGATTTACGATACTGCTAAAATATTCAGTCATAATAAAAAAATATATCTAATTTTATAATGATTTTTAAAATGAATGATTTTGCCATATGACTGCGACATATACATTCAATTACCCATAAAAGTATACCTTTTCGGATAAAAACGTATGTATATCCTTTTGATTTTTGAAGTCATTTAAGGATATGAACATTATGGAATTATGGGGATTCTTTTTTTCAGGAAAATTCATAAGTCAGTAACATGATTTTTGAAATATTAAACGTATCCAGATAATCCTTATCGAAATGATTCTAATAGCAATTCTGTCACTGTCACAACAGGTAATTAAAGATCTTTTTCTAGGAAGATGAGGCGGAACACCATAAAGATATCTCAGAAATGTAGGTGTAACAAATTCCCCTGTTTACAAATGTTTACTTAAGATTGTTAGGTGCCATAAAGCGACGCTAGACGATAAACCGTATGTATTTACTTTAGCTAAAAAATAAGTGTTAATGTTGTCAGCAGCTGCTTACCGATATCTGAATTAAAAGTGTGATTGATGTAATAGAAGGAATCATTGTTGATTTGGTTTTGCTTATTCCTTGACTTTATAAGAATGAAATAAATCACCTATCGAGAATTTTAGAAATCGTTGCGTTTTAAGGTCTCTAGATATACCGAAAAATATGTTCTGCCGTTTTCGTCCGTCTGTGTCCGGTAGTTAGTAGCTTAAAAATTGAAAATTTTGGTCAAAAATCAAGGATGGACATAAAGGTATATAATAACATTTTGGTAAAGATCCAATATGCTTCAAATTTTGCATAAAAATCAGGTCTAATATATGGATACATTTTGGTAAAAATCCAATATGGCCAAACAAAATGGCGACCTAGTGTAATATAAATAAATAAACATAAAGTGTGATATATACAGATAAACCAGTAAAATTGTGGTATGAATCCAGAATGGCTACACAAAATTGTCACTAAATACAATGTTTAAAAAATCAACGTTCGAAGTTTTTCTTATTCAGTTGACTTCAAAATTTTCAAAATTTAAGGTGATGTATTTATATTACCAATAGATTATAAATGAAGTCACATTTCACTATTCTAAAAAAAAAGGAAAGATTCGTAACGAGGGAAGTTCCGGGTAAAAGAACTTTTCCGATTTTTTTTAAGTATATTGTCATATAATGACTGATGGATAAATTTTAATTAATTTTTTTCATGAATTAAGAAGACAAATTACCCTAAAAAGTCTTTAAGTGTTTTTTGTCTTACTAAAGATCCTGTATAATGGAGCCCTAACAATATTTGAGTTTAAAAATTCGAACTAGTCATTGAAAAATACATTTATTTTGTATAAAAAACGAACTTAAAAGTTAAAACCTCTAAAAAAGCTCTATTGTTTCTCCTCCACCCAGGTCACCTGATCTAAATGCACTTAATTTTTGCCAGATTTAGTAAATAATAAAACATAAGAATTAATTTTTTTTTAGTTTTTGTTCATTCTGTTTATTTGAACTAACTTTTGATGTTTTACTTTTTTTAAACTGTATTATTTTAAATAGACTTATTATGTTAACAGATCAAACTCTCTCTTTGAGTCTATTTTCGTTCCATTTACTGGTTTGTCCCTACGCACGTGTAGCAAAGTTAACAGGCCAAATTTAGCAGTTTAAACAACAAAATGTCCGTCTTTATGTGGCGAGCTGCTTTTTTGTGTTATTTCCGGCCGTGGTGTCTGCGTGTTCGGTACCGGGGTAATAACTTTTTTTACGCCTTCTCGTAATTCAAAGACCCGAACGGCGTTGTCTGTTTATTTTTTCTTTGTAAATGTACCAAATGCAATGAAACCCAAGCTGATATGCACATGTACGCGAGATGCCGGAGAATACGAAAGAAGGATATATTATTAGATAAACACAGATAGAGTTGCCAAACACGTATTTCTTCATAAAGTTGAGGTTATTCTTTTATTTTTAAAATCTAAATTTTACATTTGGGTGTCGTGTTAAAAACTAAAACCTATTTGTCTGTTATTAATATTGTTCTTCGTTACCTTTGGTCTTTGGTGAAAATTAGAGGTCAAATGGTGATGGAATGGTAACATTTTGACAAAAATCCATTATGACAAAAAAATGGCCGCCTCTCAAAATGTTTAAAAAATATATATTAAAATTGACTTATCGAATGGACTTCAACTTTTGCACAAAAATGTAGTATGA